>PNEQ01072020.1:0-11979 GCA_003012365.1 Medauroidea extradentata
CCGCTTGGGTCGCTGGCCTCGGCGGAAGCGGGGCGCGTTCTCAAAGATGAGGGGGTGAAATGGTCACATATATGTTACAGTGTACAAGATTCCAGTTGGTCAGGTCAATGATCACAGTCCTGCTGAAAGGCACATACACAGGAACCCTAATATACTAAATAATTGTAAGTAGTGTATCTTGCGGAAAGGTTGTTCTGCCATGGCCTGCGGCACAATATTAGCAATTACACTTAATGACACAACAATGGGTTATGGCCCACACGTCACTAATAATGTGGAGTGTCACATGGGGTCTTGCACTGGTTTGCACTGTCGTGAGTGCAGCTGCGGGCTGCACTGGTGTGTGTGTAAATATCTAGTTCAGCACCTACCTCAGGTTAGGCATGAAAACGGGTGCCTGTACGACGTCATACGGTTAGCAGTGCGTCAGTCGTTAAATAACTCGTGAACCAACTTTATGGACGTGTCGTCCGCTAATCATAATTAAAGTGATAAACATATAGCGTCGTAGATTGTGTTTGTAACGTCTGTATATTTTAGATATTTGTTAATAAAACTCTCTCATTAAGTGATGGAGTGGTAAGTTTATATGTACACGACAGATAACAAAGATCTATTTCTTATGCAAGATCACAGTGCCCGGCAGTCGGCGCCAATGAACATGTTTGTTTATAATTTGCTTTGTTTATCCTAAAACTCAACTAAGAGTGAACGGAGAATAAAAGTTAATAATATAATGGTTCATAGAATGTTCGTGGCACACATTTTATTACCCTATAATTTGTAACGCCCTTACCCCATGTTTTAATGTCACTACCGCCACATTTTTTAGGGGACTTACCCTACAATTTTCTGTCCATCTACTCCAAGGTTTTTTATGTCTGTACCCAACATATTTAGAGGTCCTAACCTACAACTTTCTGTTCTCCTACCCTATATATTTCTGTAGGCCTACCTCTGCTCTAAGATTTTAATGACGTTGCCCCACATTTTTGGTTGTCCTACCTTACATATTTGACGTGTTGGTGGCGAGGCCAAAGGGAAAAGTAGGTGAGGTGCCTCAGTGCCATTACCAGGACACTAAGCGGGCTCTCCATCCCAACTTTCCGTGGGCTGCCGGCTGCTGCTGGAGCGTGGATCTACCGCCCGTGTGGATTCGTCCCTTTGAGTCCTCCACGTCCTTGGTTGAGGTGGGTGTCGAACCCACGAGGTGCTGGTTTTAACAGGAAATGCCCAGACAGAGCAACGCTCAAAATAATACAAAATGTACGTCTGGACTACGTTTATTGTTCCCGATAAGGTAAGACAACATGGACTCGCGTACGTGAAGCGGATCCCCCTCTCGACGCCTGGGGGTGGCGAATACAGTGAACCGCGACTATACACTGAAATGAACATAAAATCCTCGGGCGAACTTTAAGTCTCCGATGTTGGGGCGGCAGTGCTCCTGGGTACGTCACTTGGTTGGACTACGTAAATTTCCGTACTAAACAGATTGAATGAAGTTACTATTGTCCTTACACGATGGATGCAGTACGAACGCGAAGGCCCAGGAGCCGCGGCGTCGTGTGGCCGTCCTTCCTCGCGCCCGGAACAAGACAGACTTCAACATGACATCCTCCCTCGCACAAGGCGAGAAAGCGCCCGAAAAAATACCGCTCTCCGCTTCCACGCATGTGAGTTAAATAGCAAATACACAAAACACTATAAAGTTGACACAATAACTACTGATACTATAACATTGTCTTAAAAAAGCACTGATTGATTTACATAAAAAGGCTAATTTCTGTAGGGAAATTTACTTAAATGGCCTTCCGCCCCGGTTGTCTTGTTAACCTGTCTCTCAAAATTCAGCCTGGCCTTAATTCACATAACACTTTATTAGTTGCACTACAAGAGATTATATATTGGGTTATTTTGAATTTACACACAAACACTTGGTGCGCTCGGTGCCGGTTATCACTCCATGCAGTTGTCACCTTGAGTCGCTGTGGCGACTCGGGCGAACCTTTCCTTGATACTTTCTGATGATTTCCTAACTTCGCTATTACCCGTGTCTCGCGACAAAGTTGGTGTTATTAGGGCCGTTGAACCTTCCGAAATGTGGCTGCACTCATCCCATATTCTCCCAACGTCACAGTCTGTTTCCGTACCTTGGTGTCTCGGCAATTGAACATGTGTACAGCAACTACTCAATGCCCACAGAAACGACCACTGCCCGGGCTCCTCGAGGGGTGCTACAGGTGTGTGTGTTGCCTGAGCATGGTTTTGTGGTGGCTCCTTTTACTTCCTTTTGCTCTGTTACTACCCCCATGGCGATATTAAAGTAGCCCTCAAGTTGTCGCCGTCGGTCGGCTTGCTGAGTTGGGCGTGTTAACACCATTACTGTGGCACCGCTGCGATGCGCCAACGGTCGCTGATAGATGCGTATGTGACAGTGCACGTCATATTTCTGCACCTCTGCTCCATGATTTTAATGTCCCTGCTTAACATTTTTAGTGGTCCTACACGATTGTTCAATTATTTTATCGTCTGTATATTTTTCGCTAACCTGAAAGTACCAGACTTTAAAAAGAACATCATACACTATAAAAAAAAATGTTTTGTACTTTTACAAAGAAAATCTTTGGAAACCCAGTTGCCAAAGGAATTCCTTGTAAAACTACAATGGTTGTCCTTGTAATAGAATACAAAGTAATTGTTTGTAAAAAGGAATAACCTTGTTGTTGTACTTTCAATAAGGAAAAAAATAAATTTTAATCCTCACTGTACTTCATAAATGACACTGAACTTATTTATCAACTTTGGAATAAAAGAGGCTTACACAAAATTATTTTGAAAATTAAAAAACTTAGGAGGCATTAAGCGTCGAACCACGCCTCCTACTCGTAGAATCTACGGATCTTACCTCTAGACCACTGTGACGTTCGTACCGCTCAGTGCAATCAAAATTCTTTTCCAATTAAAAACAATTCATTTTAGAGGGAAAATTTTTCAACATTTACAAAAGTTTGTAGAACTACGTACAAAGACATGCCTTGTCTAATTTTACAAAAAAAAAAAAAAAATACAGTGGAGTAAAGCTGGGTTCACAATTAAAAACTTAAGAATTATGACGTGTAGCTAAGAGTTGACTTAAGAATGGAAAGTGTGTTTCTTAATGTACCGATTCGCAACAGAACTTAACAGGCCGTGTGAGGTCGTGTGGCGCGTGGGCCATGACTTAAGAAGTAAAAGTTATTGCGAAATTTTATATTTTTCCGTAAGAATTATGGGAATGAACCAATCAGAGCATTCGGGAAGTTAAACAAACATGGTGGATATTTAAATAATATACGTTAAATACGGTGTGGTGCTATATATGATGTATTTGGCATAATATCATCATTTCAAGCTAAAAAATGCAGTTAAGTTTATATTTATTTTTAGTTTAAGGACAGAATAGCTGTTTGAAAAGCTTTAAAAAACCCATTTGGCTGGCGAAAAACTCGTAGTATAAGTTATTACTGTTTCGTATACACGGAATATTATTATTTATAAAAATGTTAATCTGATTTAATGGAAATTCTTGCTAAAATAACAGAAATATAACATGTGTGTTACATGTACGAGACGCTTAACACATTAAAATAATTGATTAGAAGCATTTTCTCTGTGAAGTGTTCGGTGGCTCAGAGAAGCCGACCCCCCGTGGCTCAGTTGGTTGAGCGGCCGACTTTAGTGCGAGGGGTTCTGGGTTCGATTCCCAGTCAGGCTGGGTGTTAATTTGTGTTTGTCCATTGGGTCTCAAACCTTGTCACCATACAAATTGTCTTACGCAAATAACTGGGGTCACTCGAAATATGTCAAACCTAAAAGGGGGAATGGTTCGTGCAGTGTTGATGCGGATGATTCCGCATCGCCGCTGCACCAAACATTTTTTATAAAAAAAAAAAGAGGTTAATGTATGGTTTGCTGACCCCAAGGTTTATGGTTCAAAACTTATTTGGAGTATATATTTTTAGTAATTTAAATTTGTTAATTTATATTTGTACATTACGAATAAGTGAAATTTTCTTGGGTTTATACGTGCAGCCTCAGTATAACGTGATTACCAGATTGTACGAGAACTGTTATTCAACTAATGAACATGGAGGTGCAATTTTTTTATTTCTAACATAGTTTTTACATTAGTATTTCATTTATACCATTCCTTGGCGATATTCTGGACAACTGGCGACGAAATATATTGAGGAAACCACAGTAATTTCACGCACTTGAAGAAAGCAGAGTAGTCGGGTTCTTATTGGTTGGAATTAAGAATTAACACATTTATTATTGAACAGAATTACTTAAGACTTTTTTCCATGTGCGTGATTGACGCTTTACTGCATAATTCTTAATTCTTTTTTAAGTTTTTAATTGTGAACTAGTAACTGTTGGTATATGTATCAATAAAAGTGAATGGACCGATTGTTTTGACAAGCGGAAATGTATTTGGAAGTCTGTATCGTCATTCTCATCAAAATAATGATTTCTTCTGACGTCCGTCAGGCTTCGCCCCTAACATTATTGAGCCCGATGTGACTCCCGTCATGTAGGCCTATACAGTTATGTAGAGTGCCAAGGTCGAATGAAACATAACCTTTGTGCGACGTACCTTTTCACTTGCTGAGATGAAGTTGTTTTAAAAGTGTCAAGTAATTAATTTAGTCTCAACCTGTGCCTCAAGTTGCCTGTGTCATTTTCCACTGAAGCTTTATTGCGTTTAGGTTAAGGGAGTGTTTTATTTACATTTGCTACGTTATACGATCCGTTGCTACTTGCAACACCAACGTTACAGTTTAAAGGAAAAAGGTTGTGCTTAGGGTATAAGGGATTAATTATCATTGTTTAGTATTTAATCTCCATTCTTTTACTGTTGAATTTTAATTGCAACGATTCGTCAAGTATAGCAGAAGTGGCAAGCCTTGGGGGCAAGAGAACCAGGGAATCACCACACTGTGATGAGAGAAACGGGGAATTACGTGACTAAGGGGGATGGATTGAGGTGGTAACATCGTGAAGAGAGGTAGAACATCTTCGGTTACAACAACTTCGGTCGGTAGGCGTGTGGGACACCTTTAAGAGCACACATAAGAGTGTATTGACAAAGAAATAAAATTATTTAGATTTTTGCGAGTGACTTCAGGGTTAAGGCCATGCAGGCAACGTCACACCCTGAGAAGGAGTCTAGCCTGGTCTCCATGCCCGTAATCTATGGAGTGGCGCCCTAAACCATGACCGTCTAATATATCTCTCGCTAACCCTGGTAACACTTCCTGTAAAACGAACAGGCAGATTCACAGTAATAAAGTCTTCATCGTATGTATTGTCTTGAAATACAAAATTATACAGTGCTCGCGCCATTTTATTATGAACTTAAGCGAGTGACGTTACCCTGCCAAAATCGGGCAGTTAAAATTTAATCTTGCTTAAGACGAGAAAATCGAGTTCAACTGCTTGGGGAATCCCGAAACATGCATAATCGAGATTTAGAATACAAATTTTGAATGTTTTCTTTCTCGAGCGTTTGGGGCGCGGCAACGAGACATATAGTAAACATAGAGGGGCGTAAGCGCTTTCTGGCCGAATTCCAATTGAACTTGTGTCGGCCATGTTTTCCATCGTCAAAACAAAGTGGCGTGGCAGGGTGTTGGTTAGGGATAATTACGTTTATGTGCCGATAATAACAGAAAAATAAAGCTTACGATGCTTTGTGTATGTCTATGTGGCATGTAAAGCATTTAAATACATCTGTGAATCGTTTAGTAATTTAGGAACGAGAATAAATCGTAAATACAAGATGAAAACAATTGACGAAAATATTCAGGTAGCAAGTAACTGGCTCACAATCCAAATATATAAAATTTTAAAACGTTCAAGTAAACATATGCGGACATAAAATATACATATTACGCATTTCAGTTCTGTGTAATTATTATGACCTCAGTTTTGTGTATAGTACACTGTGTAAGACTTTGTAAGTTAAGGTTATGTTTATATTGGACTACTGGTAAATGTAAATTATAAAACCTACGAACATATGCAAATAAGCCTGCATTTATATATATACAAATTAAAAATAAATACTTAAATATATTCTTATTACTACAAGAACCATGCATATAACATGTCAACCACATCAACAATAAACAACCATGACACTCACCCTAACCCTATTTAAGAGCCTCGACCTTGTACAAATAAATATATATTCGCATTTGGTATGTCGCCATGTAGCGAGATCAATTCTTGTCTGCCTCTCTAGGCTACCATTCCTAAACCCCTCCTGAACCCTCCAACTCCTAACAGTACTATATCATTCTATAAAATATTCCTCCCACCGACCTCACAAGCATAGACTGTCTAACCAATTCTTCCTCTTCCACTCCACTTAAACCTTCTCACTGGTGTTTACTTTCCCCCATACCCTCCCTTAGCTAGGTGGCAATTTAACCCTCCCCAACCTCCCTATCTAGTCATAAGTATGAACACACTGACCAGACTTGCATTTCTTCTTCTGTCTTTTAGTGTATTCCATCTCATTTCCTTCAACATTACAGATAGCCTATATATCCCTTCATCCTCCCCATCGTACCAGTGCCTTCTTCACCTACTATTCACCTATCGCCCTCTTTGCTCCTTTTTCTGTTCCCGCACCTCAAGTTCTATATATGTATCCTTCTATTTAGCAACATATTCCAGCCCATACCATACTATCAAGCAGTATGTATTTTTATTCTCCTCCCAGTAATGAATTTCTACACGATTAATTAAATATTATTTTTCGTTAATATTTGATTTGTGTTGATTGTAAACGAAAAAAGTTCGGTACCTACCTTTTATCCTGTCTCATTGCAGCTACCCATAACATAACAGTACATTTTATCTAAACTGCATAAACAAAGCCTATAGTAGATTAGTATGCTTTTATTTTATTGCTGTAGTGTGTGCAGCCAAACACTGAGATAGGCATCACAATATGTTGTTGACTGCAGCAATTTAAAACATATTTCATGTTGACGAGTGTACTGATGTTCTCTAGTGATACATTAATCAGATGTAGTTGTAACGGACTCGACAAACAAATACCACAACGATGAATATCCCAAAATATTTCTCACGATTTTCGTATAACCTACATTACAACATGCATCAGCTGACAATGTTTTGAATATAGATAAAATGGCCAACCAATTTCAAATAGGCTTCACTTGAGAGCCTTGGAAATAGCTGCTTCCGCCCCTTTATGTTTACTATAGGTTTATTTTACTCGGCCTCTCTCAGGAGCTGGAAGAGTTGGATCAAGCTGACCCAGGTCAACCCAGGTCAAAAAGAGTTAACAACTCTCTGAGGAGCGAGGAAAACGCTTATTGCGTTGATTTGATGGCGGAACTAGCAGACGTATTTAGAAATTTTAATAAACAAGAATCAAAAGATGATGAAGTTCCTACAGCTGCACCATATAATGCACTATAAATGATAAAGTGCCTTCTAATGAAATTATGATAAGTTAGAAAAATACACTGTACTATACTTAATTGGTCTGAGGAATAATAATAATTCGTATGTATGTATTTATTATTCCGTTGAACTAAATTAAGTACATAACAGTACAGTAGGGTCTAGCAAAGGAATTCGTCAAGTTTACAGCACTTTAAACCCTATGTACAAGAAATATATACAAACCCTCATTGAATATACAGTATAAGTACACCAGGTGATATACTAGGCCAACATCAAGAAGAATAATAACTTAACGATTTTTAATAACTTGAATTACTAACCACAAAGAAGAAAAATTCGTGAAAGGAGCTCATCATTTATGGGAATTAAACACGTTCTGCAAATATTAACCAATTTTTGTGAACTATTTTTAGGGGTTAACAACCACATTCAAACCACATCGTAACATAAAACTTTTATTGATTAGAATAAAAAAAACCCTTATTCAGCTGCCGCAACTTTACTGTTGTCATGCATGCCTGAAATAATTCTTATTTCCTCTATTTTCAAACACGACAGCGAAAGTAAACTATGCAGCCAACAGCAAGTATGCTCGCCGTAACGTCTAGCAGACGATTTGCTCCTACTTCCCCTCGCAACTCTTCCTCGCGATGAGGATCTAAAAGGGCATGCTCTTTTTGACCTGGGAGCATCTTGACCTGACGAGTAAAACACCCTGGGCCATCTTGTTTCCGGTGAGTAAAACGCCTAGGAGTGCCCCGGGAGCTGAAAGAGCACAAAGAGTCACCAGGTCAAGGCCGAGTAAAACATACCTTATATATCTCGTTGGGGCGCGGTCTCTCGGGATCGAAATGTAATGATCATAGAGGTAATATAAAGTAGAGGGAGCATGACATCACAAATGTGTGTCCAACATGGTCTCGAGAGTTTGGTGTCGTTTATTTATGTTTTCTTGGCGTTAAAATGCTGTCGTGTTGTTTGAAACTCATAGCGTACCTTCCAGAATATATATTTAGTCATGTGGTGTCACCAAGATCTCGGTTCAAAACCTTATAGTAAGTACGTAGCTAATATTTACTTTTTACTAAAAACTGCTGGGTTAAGGAAAACAGTAACGTGGCAGACATTGTTTACATTTGTCGTTCTGAAATTTCTACGCATTTGTACTATGCGATAATATGGTTGTATGCTCTCCTTAGTTCGTATGTTCATATGGTACCAAAATAACCCAACATGGTTGTGATTACTAAGCAATTATTATCTTTTCTCTTAATGTTATTTCAAATCTCCCACGCATATTTCACTAAAGTCACGTGACACATGTTGAACACACAATATTGTATGCAGCTGTATAGAGGATACTCCCTCTACCTTATGTTTACTACTCTAAGGTAATGATAGATATAGTCCCGACCACGGCCGTAAAAGAACAGGTCTGGACACTCGCCTGGATACTTGACCCCCTAGTTGTTTGGGTGTAGTTCACCAAGTTACCGAGAATGTTGTCTTTTATTGGCGCTAATGTTACGGCGGTCGGACTAAATTCAGCCCACTTCCTTTACGCTAAGATAAACAATTTATCAAAACGTATTTTTTTATAAATTTATGAAATACTTTCTTCGCTCACAAATTTAAGAAATGGCTCCAGCAATACATACATACATACATACATACATACATACATACATTTAACAATGGGAAAAAGTGGACGGAGTTTGAGTCCGACCGCCCGGAAAACAGCGCCAAAACGTACGACATTCTCGGTAACTTGACGAACTACAGCCAAACAACAAAGGGGTCAAGCAAAATACATTAGATAGGCGAGTGTCCAGACCTGTTCTTCTACGACCGTGGTCCCGACCTTCCTCTACGATCATGGTTTAAAGAATGAATACCGCCCAACGAGATCTATATATCTCGTTGGTTTTTTACCTTCTTTTGTTTCGATATGTAGTATTCTATGGTTATATATTTTGGCGGAATATTTATAAATTATTTGAATAGCCTAATATATTTGATTTAAAGCAGACAAGTAATCCTCTTTGTTCTATGCAAGTAATGTTGGCAGTAAGTTGTGTGTTTTATTTCTAATGAGCGAGTTTATTGTTTTACAAGGTAAGTTAAGTTAGATTCTTTGGGTACATTTCAATTCTGTTGTATTGCGTTTATAATTCTTTTGAACTACGTATAAACAGTACATCAGCATTGTAATTCGTAACGTTAAAAGGAAAAGAAAACACTATACAAAAGGAAACACGATATAGGTTATACAAACATTCATGGTATATTTATACATAGTCATACATGCTCATAGATGCTCATACCTGGAAAGGGCCTTTGATTGTGTCGACCACGACGACTATTAGAAAGTCTAGAAATGTATGGTGTTAGAGGTAAACATCTTGTTATGCTAAAATCTCATCTACAAAACCGCTACCAAGTAACCTCAATTCGTTACACAGGCAATAAAGGAACATACTGAAATTTTGTATCTAACCAAAGACATATTTCTGTGGGTGTCCCACAGTTCCCTATATTAGGCTCTATTTTATTTATATGATTTATTATTGATCTGCCATTATCAGTAAAGAATGGAAATGTAATGTTTGCAGATGACACAAATATACTTATAACTGAAAACAGTGACACAAACTTGATAAAAAACATAAACTCATCACTATAAAGTAAATGGTTTCATGTTAGCAATCTAGTATTATACATTGCAAAATCCAATCTAATGAGATTCTCACTAAAGCTCAAATAAATAAAGAAGAAATTGTTGCTATTAAAGATAATAAGTTGGACGTAACAGATCATGTAAATTTCTTAGGACTTATTCTTCAGCTGTAAAGTTATTCTATGTATTGCCATCTAATTGTAAGAAGATGTGTTCAAACAACACTGGTCTATTTAAAAAGGAAATTAAAATGTATTTATTATCCTCTGCACATTCCTATTCTATTTATGAATATTTGATGTAGTGAAGTGTAGGCTATATGGTATTGGGTAACTGTGCTTGTAAATATTGAGGTTTATTGAAAGTAACTCTGCATCTCAATTGTCCTCGAGATCCCTTGGAGGAGCGAAACGAAACATATGAGCGCTACATATTTAATCAGTGTTGCCAAGAATCGGGTGAAACATTTGATCGCTTTCTAACAAGGGCTAAAGCGCTTGTTAAAAGTTGTGGTTTTGGATATCAGGAGCAATCGTTGCTCAGGGATCGAGTTGTAATAGGTATTCAGGACCACAGACTGAGAGAAGCACTGCTGAGGATGGACGACCTCACTCTGGGTCAGGCGGCTAGGGATTGCAGGACAGCGGAGCGGAGCAAGATCTACAGTGACACACTCTTGGCAGGAGCCAAAGGTGTGTCAAGACAACCGGAAAATGGATACAGTTGATGCAGTGCAGCAGAAAGGGGTGAGAGACTCTCCGCGGCTGGTGGTGGACCAGCAGGGCTACAGAAGGTCACAACAGTGGGGTAGGCCTCCGATACTTAAGGAGAATATGTTCAGCAAAGGTAAGAAGGGCATGAATGACTCACCAAAGAGTTGTTGTTAAATTTGGGATGTGCCACGCATATGGTAAAATGTGTTTTATGTGCAATGGGAAGAATCATTTTCAACAATGTTGCCAGTTGAACACTGCAGCTAGAGTCAACACAAAAAATGTAAATACATTTCAGACATTGACATTTAATGACTCTGAGGAGAGCTTTTATTGTGATAATGTTGTGTGTTTTGAGTTAGCATCTATGATAGATAGGGATAGGCCACATGACTGGAGACTGGAAGTTGTTATTAAAGGTGAGAGGGTGTCCTTTAAGTTGGACTCTGGGTCTAATGTCAATGTTTTGCCATTGAAAACTTTACGGTTACTTGATGCAGGTGTTACGGTAGAACCAACCAAGAACATAGTTGAAGTTTGGGGTGGGGGTATATTACAACCCATAGGCAAAGTGTGCTTACAGTGTACAGTGAATTAATCAGATCACTTTTTAGATTTTATAGTTATGAGTGAATATGCAACACCTTTATTAGGTAAACAAACTTGTGAGAGACTAAATTTAATACAAAGAATTTACAATATAGAAACAACAGGTGTGGTAATGGCTAAAGAGGAATTTGTGCATAAGCATAGCAGTGTATTTACAGGTACAGGAAAATAGGAAAGGCAGTATCACATTGTCATTGACCCAGAGGCCCAACAGGTTATTAGACCGCCATTGCGGAAACCTAAAGTCATCAATGAAAAAGTAAAGTTAGCTCTTGTAAATTTGGAAAAGCAGAGTTTTATAGAACCAGTGTACCAATTAGAACAAGGTAGTTTTGTTAATAACATGGTAGTTGTAGAGAAACCTGATGGGTCAGTGAGAATATGTTTGGACCCAGCAGATGTGAACAAGGTAATCCAGCGCAAACCTCACTTGATTCCAACAGTGCTTGAAATACAAGAGAAACTTGTCAACAAAGCCTGGTTCTCAGTGTT
>PNEQ01072021.1:0-11979 GCA_003012365.1 Medauroidea extradentata
ATATTTTCCATGGACATTGTAGCCAACACTCACAGCTACCAACTACTGTTCATCCTCCTTCGCCGTGTTTCCACTTCCTCTTAGCTCGCCGTCCGCTCAGTACTGGCCTGCTGTTCATAGTCGTAGACATATTTTCCATGGACATTGTAGCCAACACTCACAGCTACCAACCACTGTTCTTCCTCCTTCGCCAAGTTTCCACTACTTCCTAGCTCGCCGTGCGCTCAGTCCTGGCCTTCAGTTCATAGTAGTCATATCTGCAATGGACGTTGTAGCCAACACTCACAGCTACCAACCACTGTTCATCCTCCTTCGCCGTGTTTCCACTTACTCCTAGCTCGCTGTACGCACAGACCTGGCCTGTAGTTCATAGTAGTCATATCTGCCATTGACATTGTAGCCAACACTCACAGCTACCAACCACTGTTCTTCCTCCTTCGCCGTGTTTCCACTTCCTCCTAGCTCGCCGTGCGCTCAGTCCTTCCCTGCTGTTCATAGTCGACTAAATATCTGCCAAGAACATATACAAGTTCGTAGGAAACTATATTTTAAATTTTTTTCGCGGCTTTCAAAATTCTGAAATTCGCGAGACGTGCGGACCTATCTTATCAAACTCGCAACCACAAAATGCTCTCAATGGCACTCAAGACGGGCGATAGTCGATTGATAACCTTGCTCTTCGTCTTGATAATGTGTTATTTACAAAATTAATTACAGCATTTATATTTGGTACTGTCCTCCGTTTCATTCAATCATTGTGTTTCAGTTTTAACACTGTTATGTTCTCAAAGTGATATATTCACTTTAGAATCAGTTATTTTATTTTGCTTCGTCGGACTCACAAACGCTTTGCATTACCGAGTAGAGCAAAGTTCGTCTATGAATGCGCAACATTTCCCAAGGATTGTTTACGATTTTACGAACTCTTATCCATATATTATCTGCGAATAATTAGCGGTCTTGTTACGAGCATGTTTGTAAATGTCAGATTATTCGTCATACGTTTACCCACTCATTTAGTCAGCGTCAAGTTACATTTCAACACGCGTACGTTGATTCTCACCTTTAGAAGTTAATCGAATTCTTTAGATCAGTAACTTGATCAACTCCGAGACTACAGAATATATCGGCTGTAGTCTAAGGTATGTTGGCATATAAAATCGATACACACGAAGGAACAGAAAAATATATGAAAACACCAGTCATCACAACAGAAGCAGTAGCAAGAAACTGTGTACGCACAGATTTTAAAAGGTAACAAGAACCAAAGCCTGTAACTAACACTAAATGTCTGTCATGAGGAACAATTGGCGCTGAAGAGTCGGAATGTAAGTTTATTGTAATCTTCATATTAACAGAGGTATCCTCAGAGATATTCTATCTGTATTGTCGAATATCGTTACAAGACCACAAGTACAGCACTGACAAAATCTAAATAAGAATAAACAAATATATTAAGTGATCTCCTAACTCTAACCCACTATCAAACATAAAGTAATATTCTGAGGCACGCATTACCTGATAGAGACACAAGGAGAGAAATAAAATAGAAAACAAGAAGAACAGATAAGCAGTGAGTGAATGTCATACTATTTTGAGAGAAACTACAATAGGGTTTTAAATTTTTGCAGGAGTAAAGAAAAATTTTAAAGTGCGTGTGAGTTAATTCACAAAACTATTCACAAAAGTATGATTATTTTAAATAGTATGTTACCTATACGCACTAAATCATAAATTGTTTAAAATAAACGCGACTTAGTGAATCACTTTTCGTATCAAAATATCACTACCATATAAAAAATAGCAATATTCACGTTTCCTAAATAATAATAGCGAATAATGATGCATAAAAAATTTTTATTTAGTTTTAATTTAAGAACTTGTACATTGTTACACTTTTCGTTTAAGATTTCATTCTTTAACAACTATAGATACAAAATTAGTTATATATCGCTAATTCTCACAGCAGAAAATCACGGTGATTCCCTGGGGCAAACCTTGTGCAAAGTAGAGAATTTAGTAATGTTTTCATGTACTTTGACATTGAGAAGAAAATCACCTTTGAGAACATAGTATTCTGTGACTTATAACAAATATATTTCAGTGTTAAATTTCATATCTCGTTAAGATGAGTTCCGGTTTGTTCAGTCTGCGTGGAGCAACGAACTCTGTTAGTGAAACATGGCTCGGAGCTGGAGCGGAGAAAATTGTGAATATGTGTATTTTAGAGAGTGGTGTAAAAAAGTGATGGGAGGGATAGAAAGGCTGTGGGCATAGTGAAGGGGGAGAGGAGGGGAGGTCGTGTCAATGCTGCCGCTGACACGGGGTATGACCGGGTAAGCTTGTTGTATTGGCGAAGGGGTGTATGGCGGTGCGGTGGGGGGACAAAACAGCTCCGGACAACTTTTCACAGCGTGATTTTATTTGGTGGCAACCAGCTCCCCCCCTCCCCTCTCTACATAGTTGGGCGCTGTCAGAACCACGTCAGCCACCCAGCTGCCGACAAACTGCCGACCACACAAATACACCAGCACACACTTCCCAGCAGCTTGCTCGCCCCACAAACACTACTTGTGTATTTATAACTTCGATAACTGAAGTAGACGCCACACATATGAGCATGAAGCTTTCATAACTGGCCAAAACTTCTTCCTAACAATTACTATATTCGTATCCGTCTGTGTTGCATTTCCTCCGTTATTAAATTAACTTCAAATGCTATTAACAATTTAAATTATGTTTATCAGGACGTTGTGAACACACTTTGGTATTCGTATACATACATTTTATCACAATTTAGTCACACTGACACAGTTAAAAATTCTGCTAAAAATACAAAAATTTAAAAATGTGTCTTAATTTGACTTTCTTATTTCGATAAAACATATTGTTAAATGCAAAAAAATCCACAATTTAAACTACGTACGAGTATTTCAATATACTGAGTGACCCATACATACAGTACCAACCCTATATCTCGGTGACCGTAAGTATATAGTATAACAATTTCGGGTACAATGTGTTGTGGAAATAGCGCCAAGGAAAGACTGAATGGTGAACGGTACAGATCCTAAAATCTGCTGTAAATTGGAGGTAAAACAAATTCTTCTCAATGTTCAATTAACTAATATGGCGAACAATAATTATCGTTGATGGTACAAGCAAATCCGATCAGAAACACGTTTCTTTTGATAATGTTTGTGGTGTGATTCACTGATATCAAGATGTCGTCAAAAAAATCCTGAGGCACTGTTACGAAGAAAAACACTTCCGAAACTAAACAGCAATACCGTGAAATATTAAACGTGATTATAAATGAACACAAGGAGGGTTTTCTGGGGGAAAACGCATACATTCAAGTCCGTCTTAACACACTGTTGGCCCCGTTTACAGTCACTCAATACCTAAGAGTTGAAATGAATCGAAACAATTTTTAAAATAAAATTTACTACCACCGAACGTGTACAACTTGCCCGATTACTGTAACAACTTTTCGAGATGTTTTCACGTTCTACCGAACACAATTATGCCCGACTTTGTGGACGTTAGGTACCCGTAAGTATCACTGCTACTGATAGAACCCACAATCTATCCGAATTTGATCCTTAGTATAATCTCTCGTCGTAGGTGTTTGTTGACACACAATGTATTTTAGTTGCTTAAAAAAAGTCTGGTGGTCGTGAAAAGCCATACCACGAAGCCTCCATCTTGTAATTGACTAAACGGGAAATGTAGTCTGACGTTATCCTGTCTTGTAAAGATAATGTGACTGCTGTCCACCTTGCTGCTACCACATTATCAGACGTGTTGTATGGCTGCATCTTCAAGCAACTATGTAAGTTACATTTGGAGAATGCACACAACTTATTTGTGCTCCAATGTAGTAACATCGAATGACTTGACAATGGATGAAAGTTTATAGATTTTCCTGATTCGAGCAAAATGCTTGTATGATGGGTGTGATCTCGGACACGATCGGGCGCACTTGGCAATCTTCGGTTCGGCCGCCAACTTGGATGACGTCACGGCAGTCAATCAGCCATCTTTATGGATTTTTCTTTACCTTTTACCTTGACTTTTGACATTAACTTTTGATTTGACCTTTGACACTGACATTAGACTTTAACTTTGTCCCTTGACCTTATTGCATTCATCTTGTGTTCATCCGCCATCTTGTTTGGAAAGATGAAGACGCTGGTTATTTAGAAATGAAGAAGGGTGGAATATGTAATGCTGGCAAAATAATTATTCGAAATGTTTGTAAACCTGAACACTCCCAAGGTGCAGCTGCAGAACGTTATGTTAAATAATTACATAAAAAAAACTTTGTAGCAGAATTCGTTACTGTTACAGGATAATCATATCAAATTGATTCTTAACTACAGTTCCCAGCTTGGAGTGACGATGGAAATGGCAAAATGGAGATCATTCGCAACTTGGTGTTGATGGACGAACATTTTAACGGTGCACAGCGAGAAATTACCGGCAGACTCGATGTTGTGGCAGCGCAATTTGCCAAGAATTTAGATAACTAGAAAATACAATTGTGCATAAAGTCAATACTTCAGTTTCTCATCTGGCTATCAATAATGATGTGGGAATGCTAGTGATAAGAATTAGTATGTAAATTTATAAAACAAAATATAAATCAAATTAAATTTATGTTGATTGGAAAATATTTTATGATAGTGTAATGTGTGTTAGGTAAGTATCCCATTAGGAAAAGCGGCCTAATCATTAAAGAATGTACAGTCATTTGGGGGAACTTTGTACCATTTTGGGGTAATATTGTACCACGGATTTTCTTTCATATAATAGCTTTGTGACATTCAACCACTTTGGAAACTTTAAGATGAACAAATTTATTTATCTACAACACAACCACGTTTTTAAATTCTGAAAAACTTTATTTGAAATTAAACTCGGCTGGTGGTACAAAGTTGCCATGACTTGTACAAAGTTATCGCAAATAACTATATTTATTTTAACAAAAAAAAATAAATAAAAATAATACAGCAAGTGTGGTGAATGTCTGAAGTACAGTTTACTAATAACCCAGCTGTCTATCTTTCCTACCTCCACACATATGCTGTAAACTTTCAATTCATTAACGTTTATAATAGTTTTTCTTGCTACTAGGTGTCATTCTATTTATTAATTTTGTGGGTTCCAAGCATACTGCCAATGACTAAAGACATTAAGAATAACTACTTTCACTTGCTTAGAAATATTCTGTTTTTCAATTTTTCCTTGACAGAACATAGAAATTGACGTAAGAGTGAAATTATTTGAAATTCGTAATCCTGACTTCGGTAGCGTGTGTTGTATTTATAATTATCGCATGGTTACCAGTAATCTCGAAATTTAAATCAGATTTTATTTTGAGAAACTATGACTCTGTTTACCAATGAGCGAGAAAATGTTAAACAGTTATAATAATAGACCACTTTAAAATTAAATAAGGATGTACAGTGGACCAAAGAACAATAACGCCATATTTTCCGACATTTCTGTCGGCAGTGCGGCAGGCAGAACATGCCCTTCTGTGCCTGTTCCCGAAGACTAAACATGAGACACTTAACTAATGTTTCTACTGATGGGTGTGTCAGGTCACACAGGCAATCCCATAGGGTCCACCGTAGCTATTCAGACTATTTGTAGTAGGAAGCCGACGAAGGTAGTTGAATACCCACGCTAGAAATATATACGCTCTTCCTAATCTCGGTTGATGTTTGTGGAAACTATAATATAATACCAGTCATCAGTCCTGTGATTGGTTAGCCATCAGAGACCATCTTGACAAGGCCGATGCCTAACCAACCTCTACGAAGCCACATCGGGGCGGTTGTATTCAGGCGGAAGACCATCGTTCTTTCTAAGAGCACCAGCAGCTTCAAGTATTCCCGCACTCTCTGAGGCAATGCAGATGTTAACTGTCAGAAATGTGGACTCGTTTATACGTGTCTGAGTCGTCAATATGTCGCCAGTGTCTCACACCAGTGTATGGACATGGCACATTACACCGCATCATAACAGCTCAGTGCAGTTCGAACAGTCTTCTTTCAAGTAAGTCATGCCGCACTTTGGATTATGCAGGCGGAACTGCACTGCGCAGCATCTAAGAGGCGTGTATAGCCTAGTTCCCAGGCGTGTACCAGTTTTCTTGGCTTCACTGCTCGTTGTAAAATGTATGACAGAATAAAGAGTATAATACTAAATTCCTAGACTGGCATGCTGGTTGGCAGCACTACAAATGTGATCGAACAAACACGGTCATGAGAAACTCTGTGACTGCCAGTTAAAGCTAGCTAACTGCTGAACAACTGTCACAAGCACTATCTTGGGCCAACATTCAGCCCAGTGTCACTACGCAACCAGGCTCTGCGGTCAGTGAGTGAGTGAGTGAGTGATTATTGTCACCACTCAACACCGAGGTTCTTAGCGCTGGTGAGGGTTGACAAGAGGTGAGAATTGAGAAGCACCGGAATGAAAGGGCGGGGAAACGGGAAATAACCAACAAAACCCGCCGACCAACGGCATCGTCAGGCACGATTCCCACATGCGACCGACCCCGCCGAGAATCGAAACCGGATCGCGTTTGTGGGAGGCGAATGGTCTGACCATTCGGCCACGGCGACCCCTTCTTTGGTTAGGATGTTTCATTTTTGCCATACCTTAAGCAAACATGTTACACAATAACTCACAGTTTTCAACACCTGTAATGGATAGATAAAATTAAATAAGCAAGCGAGACAATCGACACACCACACAGGTAATACTTTGAACTCCTCCCTTTAGCGGAATTGAGCCGCGAATCGCCTGACCTTGCGTCTCAGAACATATGAGGTTGACTACTTGGCTACCGAGGCATGGAACGAAATAAGAATTACAAATTTGGATTTTGTAAATGCAATTTTTTATATCTTCTCATATCATTTGTTGTTAATTGTTTTTTTTTCTAACCTGACTCATTATCATTAGAGGCCAGAAGTTCGAATACTCGACTGAAAGGAGTTATTTATTAAAATGTTTTACCTATTCTACAAAAAACGTATGCTATTTTCAATAAAAACTTTTTACGTAAAGTTAAGTACTTGTGCGGCAAAGTTACTTTGCAGTGTTTCATAACCGAACAAAATTTATCCTTAGTAAAGAAAGTGTTTTCAGAGTGCGAGTCGCAAACAGACCCCCCCCCCCCTGCTGATACCTTGTTTTATAATATAAGTACGTAATGCGTTGATTCATCTATATCAGATTCTTGCATATTTTGGTCATCTGTAAATAAACACTTCTGTCATGTCTCACTGTGTGTGTTCCGAATGAACGGAATTATCGGGAAACATAAGGCATTCGAAAGTAAAAACTATTGGTGAGGAAGAAAATAAAACTCCTGCTCGAGTTAGAACCTCAGGGTGTTTGCCAAACAATGTCTTGAGTGAAGATCATATTGTTGTTACATACTGGCCAAGAGTTTCCTTTAGTGAAAGACTGTTTGCGTTTAGTATTGAGTACAGGTTTAAAGAAATGTTAAATGATGTTTGTAAGAGTAAATATTATGTTTAAACGTATTATACAATTACAAAAATTTAAGAATGCTAGTGCACCTTCGCCAAAATTTAAAGTTTTTTTATAGATACGCAAGATTAAAGAAATTAATTTCAAAAAGTTTTAGCAATATGTGTGATCCAAATTTAGATTTCCTCTAAATTATAATGGCAAACTCTACATAAAACGACGATTTTATTTAAATAGTCACTCTTTTGAGTGTATTTAAAGAAACTTAACGTAACACCTACTAAAACTTATCAAAACACCTGCAGTAAATTCAAAATAAAACCGCATGTATTACCAACCTTTGCATTTTTAGCAACATTACATGTACGCAACAGAATAGCGCAAACTGTTTGTACGTAATAAAGTGCTGAATTTTATAATAAACGGAAAACTATATGCAGACAATTATTGCCCACAGATGTAACACGTGTTCAACTTGTGGCTCAACAGAGGCGTTTATGAATACTTGAAAACCACTAAGAGTAATATAAACAACGTGATGGAAACATGTTTAAACTTACCTGAACTTGTGAGAAAGCAAACAAGCGATGTGGGATGTTATAGTATGTTTACTTTACGTCGAGGTTACTGAGGAAACAACGAAGTGAGATGCCAAGTGAGGATTACTGTGAAAGTGTACACCCTTCGAGCCTTCTCAACGAGCTTTGAACAAAGTTGTGTTCCGTTATATTTGTATCAACGTCAGGGTAAACACCCCAAACAACGTCTTTGTTACAGTTAACATATGCAGTGTTAGCTACTTGTCAACATAATACACCACATTACTTGTTGACCACAGGTATCGCTCTTTGCGGTTTAGTTACAAACTGAATTAAACTTATTTCCTAGGTCGGCTTGTGTTTTGTTGATGGTAGAAACACCTGTTGTGTGACGATCGCGCATAGAACTGTATACAAACAACAAGAAGCTGAACTTATGGTTAAGTACTAATGTATAGCTAACCGCACCGCAAAACAGCTCAAATTATGATAAAGCACTGATTAATTTCCAGTCACACAAAAAGGCAGCAGAACTATGACAAAGCACTGACGTGTATCGATTTGGAAAATAATATTATAAGGAAATAAATTAAACAGGAACGATGAAACACGAACATTAGATATATTAGGCCTACACGATAGCAGCGAAGACAGTAAAACTGTATAAATATATCAAATTTCAATTTATTTTGTAACACACCTACTAAATAGATAAGACAACAAAGCGATTCATTTTCCAAAGAAAGACGAGCTTTATTAAGTGAAGAAGTGTGAAGTCCAAAAGTAACTTCGACATAACAAAAATTTCTATCAAAGACGAATTGCTGTAGTAGTGGACCCACAAATAATGCTGAGAAAACTCAAATTATAAACCGACGAAAAGTTTTCCTCTACAGTAATTTTAATCTATTTTCATCTTCAGGCGTACGCAACTCGCAAGGAACACCAATACATGGCAACTGTTGCAAGGATAATTGTAGTTTTTATATCCTGTGTGGACGTTCTTATGCTCGGCTAGTATGAACCAAGCATACATGGATAGCTGATCACTTGGCCAATGAGAGGCGTTCGATCATTTAATTGTCTGAGCGCCCGTGTGTCGACAAGAGTTCTACCGTGACTTGATGCGCAGATATGATTATGTTTGTTACATTGTTTCTTTTTTATTGTACGATAGTTCCTCCTCTTCTTTTATTAAAACAGTCGCCTCTTCATATTGCCGGAATGCGTCATACGAGAGATAAGTAGTAGACAGTGCACATTTAAAAGTTACTCTTTCACAGTTTTATTTTACGCGAAATTTTGATCATTATTTTCTAGCAATTAATAAATGTTCACCCTAATTATACATGTTCGTACCTTGATATTCAAGACACTTACAAGAGACACGTTAACTTTTTTTAACAATTCCAGCTGTTGAATATATTTACTAACCATGGCATACAAACAAGTACTAAACTACCGTAATATGGTTCCCAACCGCTCTGGTATTCGGGTTAAATTTGAGTGCCAACGCCTTCCGCATACATTTGCTTGCGTTCCATACTAAATACTAATACGATCCATTACTCGCGCGTAAAATGTTGGCAACACACCGACCACCGATGTAATTAACGTTGTTATTGCTTTTACGAGGAAAACACAATGTTTACAGCTTGGTTATTACAGGAACTTATTACTGAATTGTAAAGGTTTAGTTTTTCACTAGTGTTTACATCATTAACCAACACACACATTTTATTTAGTAATTTTAGTACGCTGAACAAATTTTCGACTACGTTTCACAACAATTAGAAAGAAAATTTTTTTAAACCCTCAACGAGAAACGTCAGTTGCAGACTCTAATATTTTACCAAAAGAAAAGGGAAATTATATCTGGAAAGTTATCGCAATGTGAACCCATCATAAAAAAGTCATTATAACACTACAGACCCTAAGACAACTACCAAGAGCAAAATAATTACTTCGAAACATTAGCTAAAAATTTCATAAACCGTACTATTCCTGTGATGGGGAATACGAACGTTTGATACTTTCTGCATATCATAACGTTTGCGTTCTGTTATGCTAGCAGTATGGCAATAATATGACTCATTGACAACAAGTCAAATGTCTGGTTGCCATTACCTATGAAATATTGCTTGTGTGCAAAAGTTCCATCCATGCAGCATCGTTAGGACATGAACTGATGTAATTTATGTGTATAGAGAGTCTGTGTGTGTGTGTTAGGGACGAGAGACATCAAATGGCTTGAGAGGTAAGGAGCATGTAGCTGTAGTGATGCTGCAGAAGTCAGTGGACCATGTATGTTGCTTCACACGAGCATGCTGCCAGCTGAGAGAAACAAGACGTGTTGTAGACTCACCTGCAACAAACCAGCACCGCAGTGTATCACGACCCTGCTCGTCTCTGTACGTCACATACTATCTCACTCTATTTTAGCAGGCAGTAGCTAACACCACCACACACCCTGTCACACAGACTCACACTCAATATTCCTCAATAACAAACATTAAAATGTACTGGGCTTCACTAGTACATCAGTACACAGCAGTTCATCAACACACACTGACACTAACTAGCATACTCTAGTTTATATGGCAAACAGTCCTTTCTGAAAGTCGTTTGCTAAGTGTTGAGAGAAACATGGGAATGCGTTCTCTCAGGAACAGTATTTGGCAAAAAACTGAATAAATAATATCGTTGGTGATTTTATTACTTCAAACAAATCACTATTAAACCAACAGTCGAATACGTGAAAACTGTATATGAATTCAAACTAGTCAACTACAATTCCAAGACTTATTAAAAATACTACATTTACAAACATAAAAAAATATAAAGAAATTGTTTTAGAAGACTTCTACTAATATTACAAATACGACACATGCAGATTAACAATGAGTTTAGTGCATTCGTGTCTAGCAAAGTGACTTGGTTAAAAGAAGTTATCCTAAATCAGTTACATTCATGGTTGTCTTAAAATAATGTAATTTTAGTTAAAAAAATGTTTTGCTTTAAAGAACAATCTTTCCAATTATATTCAATTAATCCAAGGGTATTTAATGTAGCCGCTATTGTTTTTAAATTGTTAGTTTAAAAAAAATTACTCATTAATTATTAATATATGGTTGTTTTAACAAACTCATACTGCACTTAACCAAACTACTTGGTTAAAAACACTAATGCTGTGGTTAAGCAAAGAAAATTGACTTATTATATTCTGCAGTGTTTACGGGCTCTGTATAACTAATTTACGTCTTTGAAACAAAAAGTTTGATGGTGCCAAACAATGAGCTTCTTTGCTGGTATACACATGGTTGTAATGCCAAACAATGAACTTGTTTCCTGGTACAAACATGGTTGAAATTCCAAATAAATGAGCTTGTATGCTGGTGCACACATGGTTGTAATACCAAAGAATGAGCTTGTCTGCTGGTACACACATGGTTGTAATACCAAAGAATGAGCTTGTCTGCTAGTACACACATGGTTGTAGTGCCAAAGAATGAGCTTGATTGTTGGTACACACATGGTTTTAGTGCCAAAGAATGAGCTTGATTGCTGGTACACATGTGGTTGTAGTGCCAAAGAATGAGCTTGTCTGCTAGTACACACATGGTTGTAGTGCCAAAGAATGAGCTTGATTGTTGGTACACACATGGTTTTAGTGCCAAAGAATGAGCTTGTCTGCTAGTACACACATGGTTGTAGTGCCAAAGAATGAGCTTGTTTGCTGGTACACACATGGTTGTAGTGCCAAAGAATGAGCTTGTTTGCTGGTACACACATGGTTGTAGTGCCAAAGAATGAGCTTGATTTTTGGTACACACATGGTTGTAGTGCCAAAGAATGAGCTTGTCTGCTAGTACACACATGGTTGTAGTGCCAAAGAATGAGCTTGATTGTTGGTACACACATGGTT
>PNEQ01072022.1:0-11980 GCA_003012365.1 Medauroidea extradentata
TTCAGAGTTTATCCGTCAATAGTTCTGCCAAAAATATTGAGTTACTTTAATATAAATAGGGTTAGTGACAAAAAAATGTTGGTTTAAAAATTTTTCTTTTCTACCACGGGAATTTTACTCTAATAATAGTCGCATCTTCAATTTTTTGCATCCAATATGGCAAAAAATATGCGACGATTATGCGGTAAAACACGGTATTATCCATGTAAGCCGCATACCCCAACTTATATAATCCAAATTTTGGCGGGTGTAAAAGTTTCGTGGGGTGCATGAGCGAAAACGATACACAAAATATACTCATAAGACGGCGTGCGGTACATGGTTGCCTGACATCAGCATTCTCATTTCTCGTGAAATACACATGTGCGATATTTTAGTTTTAAAACTTAGGGGGGAGGGGTCCAATGTGGGCGGGCGTTTAAAAAGAGATCCAAAATGAAGTTTACTTTTCATGCGTTGTCATGATTGGGCAAATCTAACGTGTTCTACAAACAACTAGGTTAAGTTATGTAAATGTAAGGTTTTATTTAAATTAACTTCTTGCAGTATAATACACACAACGAAAAAAAAAATCATAGTGAGTTTGAAACTGATTCTGCAATGCCGTTCATTATAATAAAACCAAGATGATGCAAGCAATGCTGTGTATTCAGTCCATGTGTCAGTTTTGCTTACATGCTGTACTAAGATGGCGTCAATAACAATCAATGTCGAGTCGAGCAAGTCATGGCAGCGTTGCCAGATGCAACTGCATTTCCATTTCCACCGTTGCCATATCTTGCGTTTCACTCTGCCACGCTGAACGATGATTTTCACTTGTGGTTGTATTTATTATGTGTACTTGTAATTTTTAAAATAATTTTGCGCAGTATGTTGATGGTTGTTGCTTGTGAATCTATCGTATCTACGAACTTACTCATGACAATACCACTCATAAATACCGAACATTTATATACTAAACTGCATACTCAAACTGACGGTGCATTACAAAACACTCGTAATTACGAATGTCTCGTAATATCCCATGCTCGTAGTAATGGGGTTCCACTGTACTAATTTTGAAATTCCCGACAGAGAAATATTTTTCTCCTTTGCCAGAAACATGAAAAATTTAGTTAAAATATTGTCAATGCATTTATTACCATCATATAAACATAATTTCATAGTACACATAAACAAATGACATTAGCTACTACTGCCCTCCGTGTGCCCAATAGTCAAGGAAATGCATGGCCGCGGCCGGCGACATCATCAGTTGCCGGCAGCTGTGCGTGCCTTGGCACGCCGCGCGCTACATGGCAACGCCGGGCAACAATAGCAGCTTGCAAAGTCATTCCATTTCTGTGCGCTGTTGTCTGCCAGCCTTGCACTATACTGTATCCAGTCCAAGATTGCATCAGACATGAACAGTCACGGGGAGCTCTCGGTCATTGGTTGGCTGGTTAGTTAACAGTGACGTTGCGGAATGAATTAAATCCTACGCTAAATTGCTGTGTTTTGGTTCAAGATTTGTGATCTAATCGTTCACTTCCGTTTTTTTAATCCTCTGTAATATAATATCACTCTGTGTTCATGAAATACTATATGTGCATGGAGTGAGCAACGAAGCCAACATCCATCGTGTTCCTCCACAGTGAGGCCCGATTTTGTTTCTCTGCTTGTCGCCAGTCGACAGCTCGTGAAACACGCGGAGGTGATGCAACAGTTTGTTGCACGGCCAATGCCGTTCAAGTACGAGAAAAGGCGCGGTGACAGAAGCAGCAATCTTGGAATAATAGACAGTAGACACATGAGTGTGTGGTACAGCATTTAGATCCTCGTTTTTTCCGCCTGTGAGTTTTGTGCTTGCGAGACAAAGGATGTAAGCATGGGGACCTAGATCCTTGTTTTCTCTTCCTGAGAGTTGTAGGATGGCGAGACTAAGGGCCGTATCTATAGACCTCTTTCGAATGACAACCAACTGCTCACCAATGCTTTCTCTATGGGGATAGCAGTTGGTTATCATTCGAAAGAGGTTTATAATATCGGCCCTAAGTATCCAGGCACGCACTCCAGCTGCAGCGATCACCGCTTCGCTGCAAGGAAATGTCCTTTATTATGAATGACGCTCATCAAAATATTGTACCGTAAATTTCATTTAAAAAATAGCGCACTCGTTTTCATTTGTGACGAAAAACGCAATTCCTTGAACAGGGTTCTTACGGTCCTGGAAAGTCCTGGAACTTTGACCACGTCCTTAAAAGGCTTTGACTAGTTCTTGATTTAATCCAGTCCTTGAAAAGTCCTTGAATTTTTGGATTTACTTACCTAATATTCTAGCTATTTTCCTACGATTAAAATACTTTTTCAGAAATATGAAACCATATTTTGTCTATGCATTACAGTGAAACCTCTATCCATCGTTTTTCAAGGGACCAGTAAGAAAAAACGATGCATACGAGAAAACGAAACATGCGGGAAACACTCCCCCCCCCCCCCCCCTTTAAAAAACCATAACCTCAAAAATTATTTTTAATATGTCCCATCACATGAAAATTTGCATTTCAAATATGTGTGTATTGAATATTGTCATAGCTCATTTGTATTACTGACGAACTAGTTTGTCAAAGGTAGCAATCCGAGACATTTGGCGATGTCAGCAGGCTTTTCACCGGGACATTTCTCTACCTCCTTTATTATTTCAAGGCATCTTCATGTGAGCGAACAGGTTTTGAAAGCCGCGACATTGTTACAGCAATAATTTATAAATACCTACATTTCACATGCCTTAAATTAAAAATCGTGTACTCCACTCGTTACCATAATTCACAAAACTGTTGCTATCTAAATGGAAAACGTAACAAGATCAAGATACGTATTTACAAGGCGAAACGTAACCTCTCCGACTCGTGCGCTTGCGCTCGGCTACCTTCGGCTATACTCGGAAGTGTACAAAATGGCAGAAGGAAATTCCCAAAATTCTTGACGTTACAATTATTTATTCACTAAACTTTACTGAGAAAAAAAAAGCACACATTTATAATAGAACAAAATGAATTTATGCACAATACATGTTCAATATCTATTGAAAGTAATTTGGATATCAATGTTAAAACAAATATTTCCTCTATAAAAAAATTATGTTTTTCTGTTGGTGGCAACATGTTTGTTCGTTCAACCAACAAAAATACAGCATTTTTTTTTTCACGCACAGCTTACTACGGTAGCGTAAGTAAAACGTTTCTTAAAATAAGATGAACGATTGCCAAACATATTTAAAACAATAACTGTGAAATTTATAGTCAAAACAAACCAAACATATTACGTTCGCAGAGGTGCCAACTACTACGGATTATCCGTAGTTTATACGAATTACGATGGTTTACTACGGAAGTACAGATCCTGTTGATAAACTACGGATTTATTAGCTACCGCCCGACTGTAAATAAATAGGCATGTTCCATTGTGTATGCATGTAGTTCAATTCGTAACTCTGTGGATCGTTGGACGCGCTGTTTCTTTTCCCACGCTCCGGCACACACACATTGTTTTGTTTTTCACTTTTTTAGTTTGCCGAAGCCATATTTTCGTGATGGTAGCGTATTTACAAACTAGTATGTTTACACTTTGCGAGGCACGCGTCGGAAGGTTCTCGTATATCGTACGTATCTCATACAATCGATTGTTCATTTACTTCGGGCGAGACAGCAGTCTTCCGACTTATCGTTTAGTTGTTGATGTTGACATGCAGTCGAACGAGTCTTGCTCGTGCATGATTGTTTCTTCTTTTGCTGTTCTGCCATATTGGAAATGTATCCATGTTGCCGTATTTTAACGAACGTGTGTTGATGTGAATGTTTAAATTCGAGTATGAGTTTGAAAGAGAAGAGTGTTGAGAAATATCGTTCAGAATATTCACAGTTGTGGACACGTTTACGTGCTTCAAATGTATCTCAACACGTGTTTTGTGAAGCGTGGAGTTGTAAGTACGGTGGCAAAGGTGCCGCAGTCAATACATAGTTACGGTAAAAACACGTAAAGCATTTTTTAAATTAGAAATTTCGAGGTTAAATATAACATAATTAAGTGATGTAGATCCAACAACAAATGCCGTAGTTACCGACGAACAGGTAATGTGATTGTGTATAGCCTACACATTTACAGGCAGCGCTAGAATCGCCGTAAGAAATAACCTTAAAAATTGAACACACACTTTCGAGTGATGCATGCTATAACATACCGTACCGCTGCTTTAGCCGCCGTAAGCGGGATGGAAACCTGTCAGTTTCTTACAGTGCAGTTGTTATTTCTATACGGCTACTTTATGGTCACTGTAGCTTTGGCTTAAGATAATACGTTCACTACGGAAAAATACTGAAAAATACGGATTTTTCGCAAAATGACTACTGAAAACTTTGGTAATTGGTTGGCACCTCTGCGTTCGTCTATATTTTTGACGACGGTCAATGTTTTGCCTTGTGCGGTTATGATACGTTGCTTACACCTGTTTGTTTCGAGAAGTGTATACGAACGTGGTATGAAAACGTAAAATGTAAGTTAACTTTTTTTTTTGTTGTTGGCGAAAATGTCTGAACGGTCAATGCGGGAAATTTATGCATATATGAACGATCCATGTGGGCTTATTTAAGATTGTTTATTTGGGCAATTTGTCGGGACCGTGAAAAACGATGGATGGATCCGGGAAAACGAAACGGGAATGATGCAACGAGGTTCCACTGTATTTCTGTAATATAATTTTAATTAACTTGATGATAGCAGACTACAACAGTATCTGTGAAACTGATACCCTTTCTGGCATACCCCAACATGTTAGGTTACTCATAGTGTTTTTTTTTACATGATTGCGACAAGAAGTAATCTGCATCTGCTAGAATTTGATGGCAAAAATTTTTGGAAGAGGTGCAAAAAGGAAACTGAAGAACTTTGAAAAGGAAAAATGGCCCTAATAAAATGCAGTGCTTACGAGTGTGTTAAAAAATAAATTACGTGTCAGTGTGAGAGAAGCTAGTGTGCAGTGCATGTTGCAGAGCGGAATGTCTCCCACGTTTCTCAAGTCGAAACTGCTTGGCCACTTCTGAAGCGTTGTTTTGTACCAACTACTGTATTTACGCGAATATAACACCCACCCGTGTATAACACCCTCCCCAATTTTGACTTTCGTAAATTAAAAATATAAAATATTCGTGTATAACAGCCCCTGGAAAAAAGAACTACTTTCTAGCCATTAACGTTAGATATGGGCGTTATTTAACATAACCGTTAAAAATAACGGTTATAAATTTATAACACGTTACTCGAGTAACACGTTTCACATTTGACACTGTTATTTTTGGAACGTTTAAAGGGCGTGTTATAACTTTTGTGGGACGTGAAACTGTTCTAACCCAGCACGCACATGCGCACAGTTCCTTCTTCGGCCAATTTTCCGTCTTCAAGTCATATCTCTCTCTCTCTCTCTCGCTCTCTCTCTCTCGCACACACACACACACACACAAAAGCGCGCGCATAGATCCTTACTGCGCATGCGTAAGAGTTTTTTTTTTTTTTTTTGGAACGACTAATGTCAGGACGTTTCTTGTACTGCGTTACTTCTGACTGCTGCCGCGTTTGTTGTTCCACGTGCATAGCAGTTATATTTTTAAAACACTCCGTGCTCAGTCGTTTTAATGTATATAGTAGAAACTCTATGGATCGTTTTTCAAGGGACCAGAAGAAAAAAATGATGCATGCGGACCAACTATGCATGTGGACTTGTGTCTATTTTTTACCTAACCTCGAAATCTGAAGTTGTACTTTATGTGCTGAGCTGACTGACAAGACGAAATATAAGAAATCTCTCTATAAGTTATGATTTATTCTGCTAACGTAAATTATGGAAAATAAAAAAAGAACACGTAAACAGGAAATAAGGAGCATTACTATCATTTTTTAAGAACTTATTAAATATAAATATTACGTTTTTACGAGTGCAAGCATGAAATTACTTTACCGTTTTATAACCATCTAAACATGCTGCACTAAAATGGAAATGATTTTAAAACCCGTCTGTTTATAATAAACCATTTTCAAACACGTTTCACAAATTTTAGGTTAAAGTTGCTGTTAATTGCGCTAAAAACAGACAAACGAACGCACGTAAAGAGATCAAATGTTTCCAACGTAAAAACAGCGATCGATAGAGTCAGATAGTGCTAGCAGCGGCAATTCTCTTCCAGCCGCCATCTTGAATTTATGGTTCCATGAATGCACCGCTAAATGCGATCACGGTCATTTTTCCGTGGCGTTGCACGTGATCAACTTCGCTGCGAAGTTTCTTTTGTGTTCTATTTCCAAACAAGTTTAGATGTCCTTTCTTCCTTGGGTATCTGTGACTCTGACATCTCGTGTTTATATTGTTTTTCGGATGGCGAAAACCGTACACAGCGGGAAAAATAACATTTTGATGATGTGATATGCGCGAAACTTAACAAAATATTAATTTACAAACAAACGGTACCTGAAGAAAAAAGTGCAAATCGCAGGAAAACGTAAATATCGGCTGGGCATGTTTACTTTGTGGGCTGCCACGATTGTTTTTTACCGTTCGCTAGAACAGTTCGTTTTAAAATCAACACTGTATGTTGAAATAAGTTTTAAAAACAATCGATACGCCTAAATTTTGGGCTGTGGGACAAGCTATTTTGAGCTATGGATGCGGGAAAAATAATACTTACGAAAACGATTGATGTGGACTTCTTAAACATTATTTTAATAGGAAATTTTTCGGGACTAACAAAAATAAACGATAGATACGGGAAAACGATGGAAACGAAAACGATGCAACGAGTTTCTACTGTAACAGTGTTTGTTTTACACTATCTGTTTGTGTGTTTGTAATGTTTGTAAATTGAGTAAAAGGTAAAAAAACAAGCAACATGTGAGCTTATTAAACAGTTTCGGATTACGAAAGGAAATTAGCAATTTGTAACCTTCGCAATAAATCTTTGTGTTACAGCTCGACTAGTAACTTTAAAAAAACTGTTACAGTTGCATTTATACTTAACTAGAGTTTAAAAAAACCGACTAAACTTGATACATCGTTACGTTTCAAGCACACGAACGAAATTACATAACAAATATTTGTAACGTGAGAAACCTCGTTCCAAGTTCCAAGTAGTCTCGATGAACAGTTTTCAGTAACACGTTCCAAAAATAACATGTTACTGGAACGTGTTATTTATTTGGAACGGTAACGTTGGAACATGTTACACGGAAATAACGTTTTGGCACATCCCTAATTAACGTGTACCATTGAACATCGAAGAAAATAACAAAGTCATCCAAGTTATTGTTAGTAATATTTTTCCAAAAACATTTTCAGAAAGAAAGACGTGTTTTAGGGTACAAGTGGTGTGTCTTCGCTACATACATTTCAGAATTTGGGGCCGTTGCGTACGAGCGTATTGCAGAGTGGAATATCTGCTGCGAAGATATTCTTTGGTCGGAACTCTGATGACGTCGACGTGTTTTTGTATGGCGTATTTGGTATGGCAGAAAGCTACAAAACATGTGGCCGTAGTAAAAAAACGATGAAAGCACGGAATAGTTACACCACAGCATTTGAATTACAAGACGTGTGACATGCAGAAGAAATCTGTTAAAGAACTGTTTCACGAAAGTTTATCTTCAGTACACAATGCAAATGCGTGGCGAGAAGGAGTTGTGATTTTATCAACACAAATGTAATTGTGTAGGCAGTATAAACTCCTTGTTTTCCAATTATTCTGTTCACTTCAGTTCTGTGAGTGCTCACTATCCAATTCCAATGTAGGATCTGAATAAATAAATATTGCTTATATAAACGACGACTGAAGGAGAACATGGCGGCCGCCATATTTGTTTACGACGTGAGTACCGGTTATGTTTCAGGTTATGTACTGAATTTTGTTATTTAGAAAATATATTTTAAAGGGGTCGTTCAATGCATTATTAATAACAGTGTTCATTCTCTAGAGTTATTGTGGTAGGCTATAACAACGTCTTTTAGATACAAAAAATTTTTATTTAAATTGTCTTGTGTTTAACAGCCTCCTCATTAATTGACACTGGTTTTTAGTAAAAAATGGTGGTTATATACACGCGTAAATACGGTATCTCACAAAGTACTTTTTTGTGATTCAGTGCAATTTATATTCTTGAAAATTTTTAATAAATATGGAGTTTCATTAAATATGAATGTGTTAATTTTAAATAAAATTGAAAATTTCTGGTTAATTTATTGTTAGCGAACATCAGTTTAAAGGGGAAGGAGGAAACTGTAATAGAAATGTTGCAAGTAAAATGTTAAACATCAAAATAAAAATGTGGAATATCGAATAATTTAATGCGGTCCTTGAAATATTGCTAGACAGACCTTGAAAAGTCCTTGAATGTCCTTGAATTTTAATTGTATGTAGCTATAATAACCCTGCTTGAAACATTATATAACTCCACAGCTTACAGCTTAGCTCCCAAACTATTTTTAGGTTACCAAAAATTTTTGCGCCATCATATAAGACGAGTAGCAATTTTTGAAGGGAAAAAATATGAAAAAATACCTGTAGTCGTCTTATAAGCCGGCAAATATGGTAATATTATATAGTGTAATAAAAATATTGTGGCTTTTTTGTAATTTTTGATAACAAAGTTTTTCTATTTTTTTTTCTTTTAATTCAGAGTGTTGTTGGGTTTTTTGCTGCTGAATATAAGTTTTAATGAAATAGGTGTTGTTCTACCATTTCAGGCAAAGAGGAAAATGTAGAGGATTGATTTCAATAAATATGTGTGACGTGTTTGTGTTTCTGAACTTGTGTAGGCTATCGATGGAGAATATATGATGTGACATAAGAATACTTGAAACACACAAATATAAATTAAAATAATAACTACTGTAATACTGTAAAGCTGAATAATTTGTTTAAAATAATATTTGGTAAACTTTTAGGACTTAAATTTCAGTTTCCAGTTGGTAAAGAAAGATGTTCACTCTGTAAACAATTATCTTAACCAGTCAGTTGAATTAATTTTTTTCTAGCTGTACACCAAAAATAAATTATTTTTTTTACTCCGCAGCAAAAGAGTTAAAGGAAATCTGAAACAATCCATTCAGCTTACCTTATTTGGTACTTTTGTTTTCATGTTGCTTAAAAAAACTCTCTACAGGTAAAATCAAAGTGATATTCATGCAAGCTGTGTATTTATCATATTTTGTCACATAAAATTTGGTGCAGTGTAAGATACCAATATTGGAATTGAATATACTGTTGTGGGAAGATTTAATGCAGGTGCACATACCAAGAGTACATCTTAGAATGTTAGCTAAGATTTTTTTTCCCCATTTAGTTAATACTGTTCAGCATTTTACCATTTTTTGCTAATGCTATCACGTATTTAGACAAAACGGTACATATTTCAATGGGAATGTAAAGGTCTTTATTCAGATCAACACATGTTTCCACAAACTCGTCGCACTTCTCCATTATTACAGTATCTATTTTTGTTTTATCAAAATTTTCAGCTTCCCCCCCCCCCCAATTACATTACCGTTTTATAACCATTTAAAACACGCGGCATTAAAATAAAATAATTTAAAACATCTGTTTATAATAAAACATTTTCAAACACGTTTAGAAAATTTTGCGTTAAATTTACCGTTATTTGCCCTTACAAAGACAAACAAACGTACGTAGAGACATCAATGTTGCCCACGTGAATACAGATATCGATAGCTTTCGAGACAATTGATTGTGCTAGCGGCAGCAATTTTCTTGCCGCCATCTTGAATTTATTGTGCCGTGAGCGCTAGCATTACACATAATCACGGTCATTCTCCTATGGCTTTCCACGTGATCACCAACCTTGTTGTGCTGTTTCTTCTTTGTTCTATTTCCAAACCAGTTTAGATGTCCTTTCTTCGTCATCTATGACATTGAAATCTCGTGTTTTTATTGTCTTCGGATGGCGAAAACGTGTTGTGATATGCGGGAAAATTTAACATTGCACTAAATGGCAGACAAACTGGACCTGAAGAAGAAAGTGCAATTCGCAGGAAAATGTAAATAACTGTAACGTAAATAGGAGGCTTCACTGTAATAGTTTTTTACGGACAAATTCAACAATTTTTTTCTTTATCATGGACAATGATCATCTCCCATCACCAGCAACAATTAGAATGTATACAGTACTTTGTTTATTTCTTCCTTGAAGGTATTATCCATAGACAAAGTATTGTCCCTCAATGTTCGTGCGTTTCATCTTATCAACATTAAATTTATAAAGTATCAGATTTCCCTATTTGTCTTCTCATTCATAAACACATTAAATGTATTTCAAAAGATACTGGAAAATATTTAAAATTTCTGGCAAGTAAATAAATAATTTTAAGCATTGAAAAAAAAAAAAAACAATAAATAAAAATATTTGCATCTGTAACATTCTTACATAGGTGTTCACGATAATTTGAGCACTCCTGAAGACATTGTCTGAAATATTACTCTAAAGTCCAGATTTTACGAACCCTGGATTTTTCGACGATAGTGATTTTACGAATAAAGTAGAGCCCTTTTTTTTTTTTTTTTTTTACACCATTCACTGGATCCTGCAAAAATTGTGTAAAAAATGGGAAAGTGTAAGAAGTGGGAAATGCAAAAAAAAAAATGCTTTGAATATTGCGAAGTTGTTTTAATGTAACATTAATACAGTAAAACCTCATAAGAAGACCCTCCCTGTTCTCTAGAATAGGGTCTTTATACAGTCAAACCTGTATCCATAGTTTTTCAAGGGACCAATGAGAAAAAACGATGCATCCAAGAAAACTAAACATGCAGGAAACACCCCCCCCCCTACTTAAAAAAACTAAAAACATAACCTCGGAAATTATTTTTAATATGTCCAACACATGAAAATTTGCTTCAAATATGTGTGTATTGAAAATGGTCGTAGCTTCATTTGTATTACTGACGATCTAGTTTAACGTCAAAGTTGGCAATCCGAGTCATTTGGCGATGCCAGCATGCTTTTCACCAGGACATTTTTCTACCTCCTTTACTATTTTAAGGCATTCTTCAAGTGAGCAAACAGATTTTGAAGGCTGCGACATTGTTACAGCAATAATTTATAAATACATTTCACAGGCCTTAAAATAAAAATAGTATACTCCACATGTTAACAAAACTCAAAAAACTATTGCTATCTAAACAAAAAACGTAACAAGAACGAGATACATATTTACAAGGCGAAACGTAACCTCTCCGGCTCGTGCGCTTGCGCTCGGCTGCCTTCGGCTTTACTCGGAAGTGCACAAAATGGCGAAAGAAAATTCCCAAAATTCTTGACGTTACTGCAATTTATTCACTTAAACTTTACAGAAATGTGAAAATAATAGCACACATTTACAATAGAACAAAATGAATTTGTACAATATACGTGTTCGAAATCTATTAAAAATAATTTTGATATGGACATAAAAAAAAGTATTTCCTCTATAAAAAATTCAGTTTTTCTGTTGGTGGCAACAGTTTTGTTGTTCGTTTAAAACGAAAATACGGCAATGTTTGTGTTTACACACACAACCTACGGTACGTTAAACATTTTTTAAAATAAAATGTACGATTGCCAAACATACCGGTATTTGATAAAATAACGATGAAATTTATAGTCAAAGCGAACCAAACATATTACGTTCGTCCGTATTTTTGACAACGGTAAATGTGTGCCTTGTGCGGTTATGATACGTTTGTTGTTTACGCCTGTTTGTTTCGAGAAGTGTTGACGCCGGCCTAGGGCCAGCAAGGGTCGTTAGACAATAACGTCGCCTAAATTCACGACTATGACCATATTTATGATTTAGTGTTTTGTCATTTAGTGTTTTGTATGCATGTATGTTTTCCTCCACAGGGTCATTATTTATGTGTTTTACGTATCCAATTGGTCACAACGAACATTCAAACCGCCGCCCGGAAAT
>PNEQ01072023.1:0-11978 GCA_003012365.1 Medauroidea extradentata
AGAGCCCACGATTTTTGGTGAAAAGAATTCTGCAACAATTTGTTTCAATGCCTCATGTGCACATATGCAGCTCTGCTTCGTGGTCAGCGATTGGCTGTTGTAAATTCTCAGCGTCTCGGGGTTTTACCCGCAAATCACAGACGTGTGGTGTCGCAGTAACCTTGTCCCTGCTGGCACTAGTCAAATGAGCCACGCCTACGTTCTGCCAATACTCAAGAAGCAGAGCTGTATTTGTGCACACAAGGTATTGAAACAAATTGTTGCAGAATTCTTTTCACCAAAAATCGTGGGCTCTAGTTATTGTTAGAGCAGGTTGTTTATCGCGGAATAACTTGACTGTTTGCTGGATTTCAACTCGCGTTCAGCTTACTTGGGCCTGTTGCCCTATTTGAATATAAGCCAATAAGAATCTCGATATTGTAATATTTGATGCCTGTTATTGGTCTGCAGACAGCTACGTTCTGTCAGACGTATTTCTGCGAATTATATAGGCAAGGGCCCCTGTTTTTCGCGAAAAGAATTTTGCCCCACTTTGCTTTAGTGCCTTACGTACACATCTGCAAATTCTGCTTAATGGTTATTGGCAGCTGGTGTATTTGAAGAGCCGTATCTCATTTGACTGAGCCAATTACAATAACTTTCTTGCAACACCACACGTCTGTGATTTGCCGGTAGAGTCCCAAGGCTCGTGAGAGTTAAAATATCCAATAATTGACCCCGAAGCAGAACTGCAAATGTGCACGTAAGGCATTGAAACAGAACGAGGCAAAATTCTTTTCGCGAAAAACAGGGGTCCCTACATAGAGACTATGTTGCAAGAAACTACAGCGTTTTCAAGGTCATGTTGGCACAAAACATTTTCCAGATATACCATCATTAGAGAAGGTGATTTATCGCGGGGAAAGTTGACAGTTTGCTAGGCTTCAGTGTAATGTATTCATTTATGACGCTTTTATTTCGTTACTGGCGAGTTCCTATTTGACTGGGCCAATGATAACTCTGGTGCACTATGACTGGACGTCTGTGATTCGTCTGTAAACAACTAGACTGTGCCACATAACCGCCGGCCAATAATACATGACGCAGGACGATACACTGATTTGCAGAATACGCTGGCAGTAAACATTCTCGCGATAAATCACCTTCTCTACCCATCATCTCTAATTATTGTACAGGCGTGGTTCATTTGACTGTGCCAACAGGAACAAAGTTACTGCGACACCACACGTCTGTGATTTGCTGGTAGAACCCTAGACGCTGAGAGTTAAAAACAGCCAATCACTGACCATGAAGCAGAGCTGCAGGTGTGCACGTAAGGTACTGAAACAGACTGTTGCATAATTCTTTTAACCAGAAATCGTGGGCTCAAGTTATAGGAAGATCCACGATATCTTGATGTCTACAATATTCACATAATTTTATCAGACGTAATCTTGGAAACTACACTGTCGATCCCCGAGAAAACGCGTCGATCATCGGCATCGTCCGGCTTCATTCCTATACGGGGAAATCCGGGTCAATCCTGCCGGAAAACTAACGTGGATCGGCTTGGTGGGAGGCGAGCGCCCTAGCCTCCACGCAACCTCTTTTGTATGTTCTGTGAAGAAACATGCGGAATTTGCGATTATACGAGAAAGTCTATTTAACCTCCTGTGCTACAGTGCAGGCGTGGAAATTTAAATATTAACGTATACGATGAGTAGGCCGCGATTAGTATAAAAAGGGGGAGGGAGGGGGTGTTTTATCTCTACCACTACAGATTTATCAGTTTTCTCTCGATAACCCGATAACTTTTGTTTTAGCAGATGGATCAACATTTTTGGCACGACAGGGCTCGCAACATTGCAATCTTAATTTTTTGTAACTGGAACTACAAAAATTCTAATAAAACGTACGTAATAAATGTCTACAACTTTACAAGGCATATCCTTGTCTTTGTACTGGCTATAGGGGATATATATATAATATATGTATGTATATATATATATATAATATGTAGAGAGGATGGTATATCGCGAAAATGTTTTGTGCCAACATACCCTTGAAAACGCTGTAGTTAATTACAACACATATTATTAGTAGATACACTGGAAAATCGCGAAAATATTTAACATAGTCTCCAATAAACTATAGTACCTCAGTCGTGACACGAGTGAACAGTTTTACAGCAAATCACACACGTTCTGTGTTAAAACTGTACAGTTCTAATGGGGTCTGTTGAAGAGGGACACAGTGCTTCATATAAACGGTAGCCAATATAGGTGCAAAACCTTCAGTGTTATACATACATTGTTGGAGCCTAGCAAACAATCAACTCTTCCCGCGATTTATCAGTGTCTCTAATTATTAGGTAATATACGTCAGACTCAACGTAGCTGTCTGCAAACCAATAACAGGCATCAAATATTACAACAGTGGTATTCTTATTGGATCAGTCAAATAGGGCAACAGCTCCACATAAAAGCGAAGACCAGCCATCTTCTGGTAAACTGAACGTGCGTTGAAACCCAGCCAAAAGTCAAGTTTTCCCGCGATAAAAAAATCCTCTCTAATAACGTGTATTCTCATCATAAAAATTAACCTTTTAATACAATGACTGTTAAAAAATTACGTATAGTTATAAAAAAAAAACATTTTATGCGTCAGAATTCCAACATGTGTTATAACGCTTGTTATCCGCGTACTTAGACGAACTTGCTTTGCATGCTAACTTTTTTATTTTTGTATATTCAAGTTACTGTTAAATGTGTTTTGGTTTTTAATTTTAGAGACCGTTTTTTATGTATGCTCACTTTATTCTAGCAAAATACATACCTAAGCTGTGTATTTGTAAATAACTTACGATTTTTGACAAATCAGTTATTTTGATTCACTGTAAAGTTTTCCTGAATTTTCTTTCAGAGATAATTCTTTGAACTTTCCGACCGAATGACTTTACAATAAAAATCGTTGTACTCTTCCAAAGGTTTGTGAAAGTACCAAAAGACCGCTTCCCCGTAGGTACTATTTCCAAAAACTATAGGCCTATGTCACATATTTCGAAAACTTGATACGCTTCTCACGACTATAAACTTTCCAGAGGTGTCCGTCTTCTATTTGACCGACGTAGGTTTGCATTTTTATTCTTTCTTGTTAGAGTGACCAACCTCCTGTAATCTTCCTCCGGTCACATATGTGACATCACTTACAGTATCATGGCCAATGGAATCACAGGTTACACTCTGTTATAGTCTGTCTCATGTAACTCTTCCGTATTTTGACATTTTTCTTCTGAGAAATGTGTATGGCAGTTCCATTGTTTGGAGCTTTAAACCTACCTGGCTTCCTGGAATAGCACGGTCTCCGCAATAATGTGTACAGGTATACTTCTCAGAAGTGAGCTGTCTAAATATTAAATACTTACATGAGACAGACTAGTTACAGGGCAGCGAACTTAAGTCTGTCGCCAAATAATAACGGAAATTTTGCTTGTCCTTAATCATACTGTAATTACTTTCAGACAACTCGATTTTCGATTTAGGCCTACATATACAGCGAAACATTGCTAATACGAACCCTGTTAATACGAATTTCTCATTAATACAAATTGTTTTTTTGGATATGTTGAGACTTATTGGTAGGGCCTGGTAATTTTGGCGAAAGATTTTTGCCCCACTTTGTTTCATTGTCCTACGTGCACACCTCTAGCTCAACTTCATCGCTATTGACAGAGTGTTTTTGTGCAGCGTCGTTATTCATTTGACTGTGCCAATCAAAATACGTATAACCGCGACACATCAGGTCTGTGATTTGCGGGTTTAACATCAAGACGTTGGGTGTTACGGGCATCGAATCACTGACCACAAAGCAGAGATGCAGGTGCGCACGTAAGGCACTGAAACAATGTGAGGCAAAAATCTTTTCGCGAAAACTACTGGGCCATACTTATTGGTTTTCTGGCTTCTCTGACGTGAAGGTAGCACGTGGAAGTATGTGTACATAAGCTTCTTCATACGTACCACTACGTTGTAAAAGTAATCGAACTTACACGAGGGCTGGTTTGCAGCTTGACTCTTTTCTGTTTATCGTACAATTGTAATTTTAAATGTTCGAAGCTGGTGACAGCGAGGTGGGGCAACGGTAACACGTAGGATTCTCATTTGGGAGGACCCGGATTCGAACACCGTCTATGGCCATCCTATTTCGGTCATCCATGGATTCCCCAAATTGCTCGAAGCGAATGCTGGGATGGTTCTTTAACATAGGCTAAGGCCGATTCCTGTTGCGTGTAAACCGTCTGTAAATTACATTTCTGTCGACGAGACTTTATATTCCAATAAAATAGTATGAAACCGAAGTTGGTGTCGGTGGTGTTTTGCGACGTCAGATCGATTTAACTTGCCAAAATAATGTAACTTTCCCAATTTCTCCACAAGGTATAGGTGCAGAATATATTCGTGCCAATACTCATACTGCAACATGCAGTGCGCAAGCTAACGCTGACTGCGGAGCCAGATATACCGCCGGGAGTCTAACCCAAATAGCCCAGGTGAGAGGCGAGCGCATTAGCCGCTGCAGCAACCACGGCCCCTCTAGGTTATTAGAGACGTGACCAGTAGCTGTGACAACAGAAAACTGGGGTAGATCGGCCATACACTGTAAAAAAAAATTTAAAATTCACAATTAACTTATTTTTACTTTTATGTCTTTGTAAACATACAATACAAAGAAATTTAAATTGTATAGTATGTAAAAATAGAAACTAGCTGCAAAAATGTAAGTTGAACTGGTCTAGTGGTAAAGTGCAGTGAAGATTGTAGATTCGAATCCTGGTGCGTGCGTTCTTTTTGTTTTTAACTCGAAAATAATTGCTTTAAAAATTATATATTGAACCGTTATTTTTCAAATAAGTTTACTATCGTGTTCAGAAGAAAATAAATAGATGAAGTTTATTTTTTCCCATGCAAGTATTAATGAAATGCTATTGCTTGTAATGTTAATGACATATACGTGGTTTTTTTTAAACAAAAAACAACCTTTATATTTCTACAAAGAATTTATTTCCTTGGCATCTGGGATTCCAAGGATTGCCCATGTAAACGTACAAAAAAATGTAGAGTGTAGTTTGTAACTAGGGATCTTCCCAGGATTCACCTGGAGTGAAATCTTAATGCCATGAGAAACCCAAAACAGGATGGTTGCACCGGTAATTGAACTTTGGTTTTCCCAAGTACGAGTCCGTTTTATATCACTGCTCCACATCGCTCGGTTCTCGTAATGGAACTACCAAATTTATATGTATGAATCGTCCTGACACGATTATTTTTTTTGCATACTTAGAGACATGCGAAATTCGTGTTATTTTTTTGGTCAGCAGACAATAGATTTTAAACGGGTGTACATTCCTTCTGTGTCCCTCATTGGGCCGTCGAGAATGCATCCATCCAACAGCTAAAAGTTTCTTGTTAGAGTGACCAACCTCCTGTCATCTTCCTCCGGTCACACATGTGACATTACTTACAGTATCATGGCCAATGGAATCACAGATTACACTTTGGTATAGTCTGCCTCGTGTAACTCTTCCGTATTTTGACATTTTTCTTCTGAGAAATGTGTATGGCAGTTCCATTGTTTGGTGCTTTAAACCTACCTGGCTTCCTGGAATAGCACGGTCTCCGCAAGGCTGTGTACAGACACTCTTCTCATAAGTGAACTGTCAAAATATGAAACACTTACATGAGACAGACTATAGTTACAGGGCAGTTAAATAGTCTGTCACCAAATAATAACGGAAATTTTGTTTCTCCTTAGTCATACTGTGATTGGTTTCAGACAACTCGATTTTCGTTTCACATATACAGTAGAACCTCGTTAATACAAACCCTGTTAATACGAAATTCTCATTAACTCAAAATGTTTTTTGTTACCTTGAAATTTGATGAGAAATTAAATATTAACTTTAATGCTTAATAAAAATGTTCCCTTAAACACGAAACAAATCGTATCAAATTCAGTGGATAAAATAAGTCACGGCGGTAGTAAGAAAGTTTGTATTTTGGGACTAAACTTTCTGAAAATATATTTGCAATTTTTTTTTTTTTTTTTTTTTTTTGTAAACACCTGTTAATACAGACCTCTTTATTACATAATTGTGAAAATGTTATGTCCCTTCAGGTTTGTATTAATGATGTTCAACTGTAGAGGTAAGTGTACCAGAACCAATAGTTAGGCTTGTGAGTGTGGTTGTGTGTATTATTACTTCACGTCGACGTCACAACGCTGTGACCCACTGTTTTCACGGAGAACCCTAAGGCGCTGAAATACCGGCTGTATGGTCCGTCGTATCGCAGACAAATTAGCGTTGTATTACGGCATCCATTAACGTCAGTGAAAGATTTAAGTGGAAGTTCTTGGGATGCTTTTCCATTAATCTCTCTTAACTTCAACTTCTGCGAACTACACTCGCCGAGACGTCGAGATTCATTGCACCTACACAGATAGCGAGGTCCATTTCAACGAATCCGTGGTGAAACAAGCCAAGGTAACTTGTCATATTATATTAAATACCGGCTTCGTTCTTTTATTTAAGTGCTGTCAAGTGTCATACACTAGTTTAATTTGAATGAGCATAAGTAAAAGTTCTATTTTTTTTTTTTTTTTTTTAACCCCGCATGGTGAAGCTTTAAGGCATTGCTTCTCTGTTAATGCTGATTTCGCGATTATTAATTTTTAAAACTTAAACGAGAGCAGGTATCACACATCTGATTGGTAGTTTTGTTTAAAATTTTTTTCTCCATGTTTGGCTAGTTTTTTTTTTTTTTTTTTTCAAGAAAGTATGTATTTTGGTTTCTGTTAGTTACGAAATTAACTTATTTTATTTTTAATTCACTTTTTAGTCCAAACCATATAATTCCACGTCTTGGAAAAGCTATTACGGAAAAGTAAAAACATTTGAAACAAAACTGCCAAACGGATTTGTGATATCTGTTCTCCTTTAAGCCTATAGCCTCGTATTAAAATATACCACTCACTCAACAGTATATTTAAGTACTACGTATTAAGGGCAGACGTACTATTAAAAACGTGCGTTTATTGTGTTAGGAACCATATTACGATTGTTGTCATATCATTAAAATACACTAATTGTGAGGGGTGAAGGTATAAACATGAAGTTATGATATATTTAGTTAAATAGTTACTAAATTGTTAGGTTTACAATTCCTCTTTGAGGCCATGATCCATAATTTCGACTGCGTTTACGATAGTTATTTTTTAAGTCCTAAATGAGAACACATATCTAAAAACTGTTGCACATTTTATTTTTAACAGTGTATACTATGTTAACTAATTTTTCAAGACAAAGTTTACAATATTTTCATATAATTGTGCAATTAAGGACACTATCATTAGTAAAGACTACATAGTACATACGATTGTTAACAAAACTGTTTAACGGTTTTGCGATTACTGTTCTCTTTTAGGAATAAAAAAGTATATATCGTGAAAGCAGTAGAAATAATGGATCACTGCCTTAATCATTATTGTCAAGTTTGATGTCATGTTACGACGATCGTCGTATCTGAACGTCTTGGTCAGGTGCATGGGTGTACCCCCCCCCCCCCCCGCACCCCTCTGAATCCTTGAAGCAGTGGCAAACCTTAAACCATTAAATTCTAATTGTAAAATTCCGTTGCAACAAACATTTCATAATCTCAGACTTTAAACAGTCTACCTGTCTATATACAATAATTTTACGTGTTCGTTATTTAATTAATGTAATATATAATTTCAAGTAATTTATTGGGAGCAAACCTCTTTTGTCAAAGATGGTGACCTTTGCACCACCTTAAAGATGAAATATAGGACAGAAATTATTACTCCCCCCCCCCTCAATGGGAATTTGAGTTGTAGTGCCCTTTGTCTTGGTGCGACCTATAGTTGTGAAGAAACCCGGGCGTCGATATGGAGCAGACAGACATCGATAGCGTCACACGCCCCTATGTCACCCCGAGCGTGGCAACTCGTATCCAAGTTACGAGCGTCTGGGGTGGGCACTTGAAGGCAGGGTATCGCAGTCCTGATTTGACACACTTTACAACTGCGAGCCCGTAGGCGTCAGCCGAATCCTGAAGGATGATATGAAATGAGGTCCTGTGATGGAGAAATTACGTGAAGCATAAAGGAGGGGGGAGGGGGGGGAGTATCCCGAAAAATAAAATCACTTGACAGGGCTTGCGTCCGCCACGTATCCCACAACCTGACCAGGAGTTGAACCCTTTTTCCCTTGGTGAAAGGCGAGTGATCTGTCAACTGCTCCAACCGCGCTCTCATCATGCGTAATAAGTACCTTTGGAACTATACGTAACTTATTTATTCTCACAAATCCTGAGCGTGACTAATTTGCGACCATTTAAGCCCTGTTTATTTGGAATAATCAGTAGAAGTGTCAACAAATAGAAATCCATTGATATAATACGGTGAAGTGGAGTGTTAGAGTTGAAATAGGCTTCCCAAGTGCATACATTTATCTAGAGAAGATTTCAAAGAAAATAATTCGGTGAGGCCTATACTGAGAAAACATTTTGTGGTTACCACGAAACTATTTTTTTTGTAGGGTCACCTGACTACTTAGTTATCTGAAGGTTTTGTTTGGTTCATTGCTCAGTTTGTTTTAATGTACATAGTGTATGGATGTGGTATACATACGTACATACATACATACATACATACATACATACATTCATACATACATACATACATACATACATACATACATACATACATACATACATGTCCAGAAACAACCGCGCCTAGTAAGCACACCACGTGAATCCTGGGCTGAGCGCAATGTGGCAACACTGCACGGAGATAGCCCCCTCTTGCGCTCTATGGCTAGGTATTATTTGATGTATGTTAAGTCAAGTAAACTAGAATCATGTTTGGACTGCTCGGGATTTTAACCTGGACCAATAATATGCAGGTCAGAACAGTAGTAGTAAGGTAAGTAAGATATCAGTGGAGCGCGAGTGGAGACTTACTACAATGCTATGTTGCCACATTGTGAAAATAAAATGGCATCATAAAAAATTTTGCCACCAACATTTTCGTTTTCATTTTAGCCCGGAATTCATGTGGTGTGCTTATTATGCGTTTGTTTCTGGACATTATATATGTAGGCTATACACACACACACACACACACACACACACATATATATATATATATATATATATATATATATATATATATATAATGCCACAGTGTGACATCAAGTACTGTATTCTGGAGTGTCCGAGGCAGAGAGCCGCAGGAAAGGCAAAGGCCATTGTTGCACGCACATCGGATACAAATAACCCTTTACACACACGGCATTAATCGGCGCGTAGTATTTGCATTTTGTGCGCGCATTTTGTTGAGACTTTTTGCTGTGTCCCTATAATATTATGAAGTAATATTATAGAGATAATGCCACATATCCCTCGATAGCTTAAATGTGGAACGATAAGTTGTGAAACGGAGGTTTAGTATGTGTACCCTGATATGATTCAAATTACCCTGATATATTAAAATCATGATATATTATTGGCTGTTTTCTACCTTCGTTAAAATTAATATCATAGATGTATAGTTATCAGGCGAATACCAGCATTCGAATACGCAATTGTTTTAAAATGCTATTCGCAAACTTAGACGAAATTTGTAAAAAATTTTATTTATTTGAAGTACCAAAATATTGTAGTAAGCAGCTATTTATTTCTCCTTTTTTAGAGTCTCCTTATTCGAATGCCAGACCATCCGTGGGTGTATGCGCGTTTGTAGGTATTCACATATGGCGCCACTCGCCGTCCGTTTTGACTTTGACCCTCACCTTATTCGATTAGCATATCAGCATTTGTATATACTTTGAAGTTTAGAAGGACCTTGTATTAATTCCAACGAGACTTCAGCAAACTAATTAATCTAAATATTCATCACTGTGCATACTTGTATTCATTTGGGAGGCGTGGATGTCTTCCAGAGGAAGCAGTACGTAATAATGACTTACACTAACTCTAAAGGCGCATATGAAAATTCACGAGTGTAGGGTATGTCAACTAAAATTTCAAGTTTTTGGGGTTTGAAATCTTACCCCAGAAAAGTTTATCCGTGTTCGAAATTTCAACTGATGGCCTCTCGGTCAACTACTAAAACTATTATTATATTACATTGTGTGTATATATATATATTAATTTATTTATTTATATATACAGTATATATATATATTTATTTATATATACATACATACACTTGTTAACAATGCACTGTGGATGTAGCACTTAGCAAAACATTTATCACGTAGAGACAATATCTACACTTTTTTATTCCCGTCATTTTAAAACCTTGACCAGAAATGCAGGCGGTTGTGAAATCTCGGTAATCGACAAAACCGTGTCATGTGACTAATATAACTTTACCCTACTCCAGCGAGTGAATTTTCGTAAGCGCCTTAGGTTGTCTGTGGAACCAGTAAACTGGTAGGTGCAAGTATACATATCAGCCAGTGGCGTTCAAGACATCTCCAATCACACGACCTTAGCGAGAGAAAATAATAATCTTGCAGGCCGGTCAGTGTCACGTGCTCGGTGCGTATAGTCGAAACTATAACCGTTTCCCTTCAAGCACTACCAAGCTTCTCCACTGATTGTTTTGACAGCAAATAATACAAATAATCGCTCAGCGTTTATTGAAAGTTAAGGGTAGCATAGTACGTCACTGTTGGAAAACTTGGCAACAGCACCGCTAGACACCGTGCTACTACGACTGTTACTTCCCCTCCCCTTTTTTTCTCCATTTTATTTGATTGATTTTTTTTAATGAAGAGTAGACAGTTTTGTAACACAGTACATTAATCTATTAACGAATTATCCTAGTTTACAATGGAAACAAAAACTACTCGTGTGCAATTATGGCGTCGTTAATGGAATAGCTGGCTGAATAAACTCACAAATTTCTTGTTAGTCTTTTGGAGTACACACAAATAAAATTGTCTCGGAATTGAATTTTAACATTTTAGTTAAACTTAACTCAGTAGTTCTGAAGTATTTTAAGAGGGCGTGGTACATAATTCAACGCTAAAAATATTAATCTATAACTCTAGGTTCCTTGAAGCCAATATGCGAAAATTAAACAGTAGCAATCCTAGACAATACAGGGTGGCCAAGAATAAGTGTTACAAATTGATAGGGATGGTAGATGTGCATGTTTGGAACATATTTGATTAAGGAACCCATGTCCGGAAATGCATCCTTATACCTGCAATGGTGCACCAAAGTAACAGGGGTAGGCAGGCAACCTAGCGACAACAAGCCAGTGAAAACATCTGTTGTGTTGTGTTATGTACTACCCGCTTTGACGCTCTGTGACTGTACGAGACACCGTGCATGTGTTACGCTCGCTACGTTTACCTTTTAAATTTGCTGCTCAAAATGTCCTCCGCCACACCCGATGCATGCAGTGCAGCGCCGTAACATGTTGCGTCGCACATCGCTGAAGACAGCTGGTGTGTTTTTGATGATCTGAAACGCAGCATGTATCCTGGCCACCAGTTCTTCCCTGGTATGTACAGGAGTGGCGTACACAAGGGACTTCACATGGCCCCAAAGGTAGAAGTCCAAAGGCGAGAGGTCGGGGGAACGCGGTGGCCAGGCAATGGGGCCACCCCGTCCTATCCACTGCTGTCCAAAGGCCCTGTTCAGGTGGTCACGAACACAGAGGGCGTAGTGAGCTGGAGCTCCATCACATTGGAACCACAGTGACGCGGGAATATCAAGACTGACTTCATCCAACATGTCAGGTAAAACCTCGCGTAGAAACCGCAGATACTCTGCAGCATTGAGGCGTGGTGGCAAAATGTGTGGCCCTAGTACACTGTCATTTAGTATCCCAGCCCAGATGTTCACTGAAAATCGCTGTTGGTGGCGGGTTGGATACGTCGTGTTGCTGTTTTGCTCGGCCCATAC
>PNEQ01072025.1:0-11798 GCA_003012365.1 Medauroidea extradentata
AGTTCCATCACCATAAAAAATTATCAAAAAAGGCAATGAAAAATATGAAACCGCAAGCAAATACATCTCTCCATTGCCAACAATTTGCTTTTTATTTCAATTTTTTATCTTTCATTGCAGGCGAGAAAAACTTAATTTCCTTTACATGGGTTTCCCTATACTTCAGCTCGGCTGGCCCCGCAGCAGTCAGGCCTCTTAACAATGTGGTTCCGACCTTGTCTGAAGTTTACTTTCTTTTCGTACATTGGCACGATGGGCATACGTGGAATATTTTCGTAGAAAAAATCTGTTTACGAACACGCTGCGATGCATTTGAAGCGTCAGGTAGGCGGCCGCCTTAAGGCCATTATCTTTCATTTATTTCAAACAATTGCAAATAACTCGAATGTTTTTTAACCAAATGCTTTGGAAAAGTTTGAGACCGTGTACAATCATACGATACACAATTTTGCCAGAGCGTTTTTCAAAATAATGTTTCACTTTCTAGCAAAAAAAAAAATATTATTTACCTTCATTTTGACTTATTTTGGCAACAAAATTGTAATATTTCAGGGGTAAAAATCTAAAAATCCAATTGGTGTATTACAGCAAAACAATTATAGTGCTATAAAATAAGTGTGAAAACGGTAGGATTAAAATTTTTATGTATGTATTAATTTGCTTTAAAAAAATATTTTCTAAACCACTGCAAAACTAAAGAGTGTTTGCGTGGCCAAAATGCATAATTTGATATTCGCATGACATAGTGTCCTTTTTATAGACTATATTTGTGACTATATTTTCACTTGTAAAAATGTTTTAGCTATCATGGCGTTCCCATTGCAACAAGTCAACGAAAGAAACTTTAAGTTACAGGAACACAGGAATAATAAAAACCAAGCGACTTACAAAAATTAAATAATTTACACTGAAGTTAGATATTATGGGTCGTATATTATATTTGTCATTAAATAGAACATTGTTTTTAGATTCATAAAAAAACAGAATAATTTCATTACGTGCTTATAACTATATCTATGTGGTCTGAAAACCTTCATACATCTTACTAAATCATAATTTCTCACTTTTCACAACGTGTTTTGAATTAGTAATTCTTTAAGTTTACTTTTAAATTATAAAAATCCAATTGGTTCTTCTTAGGAATTGCGATTCTTGAAGTTATAACATAAATTTGTTCCTAGTAGAAAGTTTGTAATGTCTTTGAATGTTTCTTCTAATGGGATAGAATACAGTAGTACAGTACGTTCGAAAAGTTAGTGTACTGCGCTGATCATAGAAAGCTGCACTGATACTACGCAAGTATCTTCGGGAAATAGATAGCAGCTCGCGTGTTCTATTGAATTTGTCGTTTGCATCGGCTGTTAAAGTTTATATACACAGAGATATACTCAACGAAACTGTTACATATTTAAGGGACAGTATTATAATATATTTCTGTCCCCATCCGAGCAAAATTTCAATCGGATTAAATTGTTCTCCAACGAGGAGGGTCATAGAACACAACTTAAATGTGTCTGCTATTGTCATGAACTTTTTCTCGGTGCCGATCTTCGTTTAAAGAGAGTCACGCGACTTCTGAAAGACAGTCACGGAGCCATTTTCAGTTACAGAATACGAATTCTTGACATGAACATAGTTACTTCCCTCATAATAGTTAACCACTGACTGTCGTTGCATAAACATCATATAAGAGACTAAAAAAGTTACAGATTTTTGTCTCTCGAAAACGTAACAAATTTCAGGTAGTTGTATATATATATTTTTTTGTATGGGTGCTTCCGTCTGGGAGTACCGTGCATATTTATTCAGCTAAGATTACTTCTACTACAGGTTAGTAAGATAATCGAATTTCTTATTTACGAATCTGGCAAGAGAAAATATCCGACACTAGTTCTTAGACTGTAGCCTATTTTATTATATATTTTCTTGTTTACAATTACTTTATTTATTTTGCGAAGCAAAAGGAATTAATATTTCCGCAACACCAATGCAAATGAGATGCTAAATTTGATAAGACAATGCCAAGAGCCGCGCCCAAACCCACTGGCTGTACTTTGGAGACCCCTGCATCATTCAGCCTATCAAGGTTCCTATGCTGTCTGCAAGGGCTGTACAAACATTTTTCGTGTGGTCGTGAGCGAGTCAACTTCAAATCTTGTAGACTAATTAATATTTTAGACTGTATTGGCGTTCTTTAAAAAAATTATAAATTACCGCAATAAAGATGATGAAGGTAAGGTAAGTGGACTTTACGTCTCGTCAACAGCTATAAGTCAACAGAGAAGGTGACGTACAACTTGGTACAATGACAGGGCTGGGAGAGGAGTGGGCCATGGCCTTTGTTAAGGAGCCATGGCCTTTGTTAAGGAGTCATGGCCTTTATTAAGGAACCATCCCAGCACTCGCTTGGAGCGATATCAGTAAACCATGAAAAATCGAAATCAGGATGTCCGGAGCCAGGGATCGAACACGTGTCCTCCCGAATGAGAGTCGCAGTTCCTCGGTCGGTGTTTTTTGATGAACAAAGCATTCATTACCTCTTATATGTGCCGTTTATATTGTGTGATACTATGATGCATATAATTATTAATTGAGATACTGGGTCAAATTGTGATGTTCGCTTTACCGTAAGTAACAACTAAAAAAAGGGCCAATTATTTACATTTCAATTTCCAAGGTATCGTATAGGTAGTGTTCAACATCGGTAAAACAAACGACATTGTTTTTATTCCAACCACTTATTACTACCGCCAACCACGACAAACAAAATACATCTTATTACTTAAACATGGAAATAAACTGTTGCGATTTAAGAAAAAAAACTTTGTTACTGAAGTGAAGTATTTTTCTTTCTGTATTACCATTAAAATAACCCAAGCAACCCAATTGTTTAGATTAAATGCAGTTTCCTTTTGTCGTAGTGTACCAAAAATGTCACTAATTTTCAATACAATATCCTTTAATTTATTAATATTTTTCAAACACGAAAGCCAGATGTTTAGTGTTTATATATATTTTACCACGTAACCTGTGACATCTAATTGCAGTTCAAATGACTTCATTTTATTAAGTCCGTTAGTTTATGTTGGGTGCATGATGCCGTAACATGCACATTTTGCCTCTAGACATTTACTTATGTATACACAACGCATGCTAAAACATTCCATAACAGGAAATTGTAGTCACCCATAACGAAAACAAAACTAACATTCTTTCGTAGATATATTAAATTATAAATTTTACCCAGAAACAGCCTAAACGAATTCGAAAGCTCGGAATTTTTTTCGTATACGAGGGTTTCAACGTTTCGCCTCTATCCGCCGTCTGTTCTGCGGCCAATCGCGTGCTGGTGTTGAGGAATGATCATGGGGGATCCTCTCGCGTTGGGAAACAAGATGAGCATCGCAGTAGAGACACGCTGCAGATCGTCGACCCGAAGCCCGCATCTTGTACGTGCCACAGCAACTAATGACGGATCGTCGACAAGTGCACGCGCTGAAGAGTTCGTCGACTCGAGGCACGCTCGCCTTCGCAACAGTGTTGCCGTGACCTCACATTCATTTACAGAGACGTTATACAAGGACTACACTATTACGCTGCTCTTTTGTTACACGGCCAAATTGAACGCTGACATCTTGCAGCCGAAGATAGGTAACTGCGTTCCTTAGCAAGTGTAAGGTTAATTCCACCACAGATTAGATAGAAAATACATTTTCTTATGGGAGAGCTTATCACAGGGAAAATTTCTGCCACAAGTTTCGCTTCAATCGCTAATGTATCAGATAAATTCGAAACCGTAGTGAAATTAAATTTAAATAAACTTGGAACCGATAGAAGTAACTTAATTTAATTGTAAATTGAAAAGAAACCTATTTCGCGTTTTAAATTATCAACTTAATGTAACTTAAAATTCAGAACAGCTCTGTGATTTATCAGTTTGGTGCACTAGCGATATCAGCGCTCAAGCGGCAGAAATTGTCCCTGTGCCAAACTTATAACATTGATCTTTATAACCTGTAGTAGAATTAACCTTAGCAAGGGTAAAGTGGACGATTTTTTTTAACAAAAAAGAAACGTTGGTACAGGACATTGCATGTTATGGGCTGCAATATACGGCGTCGTTCAATATTGGTAACACATACCGTCAGTATTGGTCTTGCATCCGTTGTTCATTTCTCACTCGACATTAAGGGTGTTCAAGTGCGATAAAACCATAAGTCCATATTTTTATGAAATAGTAATAGTTTTATAGATGACACTTGTGAATACAGTTTTCTATTACGAAACAATTTTAGCTGGCCTAGTTATCTCATAACGGTGCGTCAAAGACAAAATTTGCTTGTTACACTGCCATGCAAATAGAAAGAAAAAACCAACGACCAAAACAAGCCACGCAGATTACACACCCAGCGCGTAAAGGCGACACGGCGACACTATTGTTGACGCAACAGCCAGTCTAGTCCTTATCACTCCTCTGCTTCTGTTCTTCACACGCAGCTTCTAGCGCCTGCTCACTGTCACAAATACCATTCCGCTCTCCTACTTTCGGTTCGAGACGGGTAAACATCCACCTAGTTGACAGCCTTGTTGGATGTAATGTTTGCATTTTGAAACTAGAGATAAATATGCCGCGGGTATCGCCTAGAAATACTTCATCAGGAAAATATGAGAAAATAGAAGATTGTCGAAGTCATGTATCTTCGGCGCGGAATCCACTTTCCCTCCGCGGGATGCGCGTTCTTGGGCTGCCAGTCGGCAGGTGGGAAGACAAAAAGAAGAGGATCGCCTGTGACCTTGAACTTGAGAGACGGCATCATGTATCCTCGGCGGTAATGAAGCCGCCACACACGCGTGTGTATGTATGTATGCGTAGGCACGCGGTTCATCCGCCTGAGAAAGGTCGTTACACCGCCCGCATAACATTTTGTCCTGGCGTTGGCGAGAGACTCGTAACAGATGCTCGTTCTTATCCTCTTCCCCCTGCCCCCCGGGGCGACTGACCAGTTAGGGTCGTGGAAAGGTCACACGACTTCAGGGTGTTCAAGTGCGTTTAATATCAAAATTTTATACTGTCACGAAATAGTCTTAGTTTTGTAGACGATATTTGTGAGTACAGTTTCCTCGTACAAAATAAGGTTAGCTCGCATAGATTTCTCATAATAGCGCATCAAAGTTAAATCCACAAAAGTTGTTTTCGTTGGTGCAAGAAGTCGGCAGTTAAGGGACCTCCCTAGATAGGCAGCGCTTGTGTGTGTGATGCAGGAGTGGTAAGGTTGCCGTTGGCCGACGTATGTAATATATTATCGCCTCTCCGTGCAAGCCACTCAGATGACGGGTAGTGCTTTACTAGTATCCTTTTTCCTATGGGACTTTAAGCGGTGACCGCATTATTTTATTTGTGGCTAACATAGTTCGAAGTGTAACGCTTGTTTCTATAGTTGTGATTTTCGAATCCAGTTATTATTTTTCTAGATGCGCCAGTCTGCAAAAACCAATTTTGGGCATTTTGAGGGGTCCGAAAATGATGTTTCTAAGGAATGTGCCAAATTTTTAAAACTATGACGACAAAGTTTGAAGTGTGTGTTCTTTTCGTAGACATACAAATACAATGCGAGTTGGATAGTTGCGTCATGAAAAGAATAGACGTAACTCGCTGCAACGCATTTGAAGCGGAAGTAGGGAGGCCCCTTAATTATGGCCCGTTATTAGTTTTGGAATGAAATAAATAAAATAATTTACAGCAGAACATGAGGTACTTAAAGAACATTATTACAATTTAACTAAGTCTTACGTTCCTGCGACTGCTAAAACCTGGATTCAAAACCGCCACATATAGCATACGTACGTAAGGAGTAGAAAGTTGATCAACTTAGTCAGTCGTTATTATGTAAAGACGACCAGAAATAATAATGACTATGGTCTAGACTAAGCTGTTCATAAGTTCTTTACTGTTTCCTTCAGGGAAAGTACGATTTCGTGACTTGATAAATTACATAATCATGTGTGAAATAAATATATAATTATTTTTACATAATTGTAATAATTTTGACACTCTGTTTCGAGTAGCATCCTCAGTGTTTTTAGCACAAAATTAAATATATGCTTAAAGAATTTCTTGTTGTTACCACAGTGCCACGAAGCAATATTTATGTATATGTTGATTACAAGCCGTACTTCTTCTGCAACAAGGTATTAACTGCTGGAAGTTTCAACCATCAATTTCATAAAAACAATAAAATGAGAATATGGGCAAACCACAAAACTATTTTCAAACGTAAATGTTCAATGTCCTTGCTATGACGAGAAAAAATGTTTTTAAATGGTTGCTAAAAGTATTGCAACCTTTCTATGTTGATTTGCACTCAAATTAAAATAAATTTGTATAGGACTAATTTACTGCGTACTATTTTTTAAAACTTTATTTTAAGAAATTTTCCACCAATGCAAGACTTTTCATATTGTTACGAGACAGCGCTGTCGATAAGATGGGGCTCAACGACCTGATGAGCCAGGCCACCTCCCCCTCCCCTGCTTGCTACCACCAGTCCCGATGGTTAGGTGGTGAACTGCGCCCCTCCTCCACTATCTTTCTGCCCCTGACGACGTGGGTTGCTCATGCCTGGCTGACGTCACGAACACCTGTCAATCATTCTTGACAGGCAGTCAGCTCGGACGTCACTGAATGTTACCACAATACCTGGAAATTTCAGTTTACAACAACCATAATTGTCGGTGAGCTATGAGAATATTCTGGGTGTCGTTGCAGGCGACTATAAATAGCGGTTCACTGCTGCAAGCAGAGTGATTGTGGTGTTTAGTCTGTGAGTGTTTGTGACGGACTTAGCAGCGAGGGACGAGGCGAGACTGACGGATCAAGTAGAGACTACGGCAAGTGTGAACGATGGTGGGACTGTTGAAGTGGTGTGAGTAAGTGCAAGAGCAGGCAAACAGGTTAGACTGTAGCTGTACGTTGCTAAACATTTTTGGAAAGAGACTTACGAGACGGAAGGACTAATTTGAGAGACATTTATTAATTGTATTATAGAGTAGTAATTTAATCTTTTAGGGAGATTTCCTGTAAATAGTAACTGGGAATATTGATATAAAGGGTGTGAAGCGCAAAGGTTGTATGTTTAATGTGGAATGGTTTATAGAAAAAGTAATAAATTTAAAAAAAATGATGTAATTTATTCATTTAATTATTTAAGCCTTCCGTTACAATTGAACCTGGATAGCAACTTCTTTTCAGTATTAAAACGCAAATAAAAGGAAAGTACAAAATCTAGAAATAACATTTTGAACAACTTTAAAATAAAGACAATACGAAATATAATGTTTCTTTTGGTTCGATAATTTTGACAGTTATTACTTGCAGTTATTTGTAAAGTTAAATTATCAGAAACTGCTTAACGTATGTGAAAGGGTTTTATTTTGTCGAGCTCAATATTGTTTCCAATAACTGTCTTAAATTATGTAGACAAATATCACTTTTAAATTCCACATGTTAGCATTAACTAATTTCCTAAAATAGTGAGAATTTTATAAACAGAACAGTTTTTTGTACGTACGCAATTGCGGGCGAATGTTGCCGTATTGCAGAAACACTCATAGTAAAACAAAAAAACAAAGGAATAAAAGCCAGTAAGTGTAGTCATCAGACGTAAAACATACAAATAATTCCTGATAAGAATGCAGTCATATCCCAGAAGACGACACAAGGACAAAAACTGATTCAAAACAACACTAAATTAATTCCCAGGTGGAATATAGTCGACTGAAAAAAAAAAAAGACGAAATAATAAAAAAAGTCAGGGTGTGTGAAAAAGGCAACAAATGGATGAACGACGACGACAAATAAATAACAAAGACACGAATGGATGTGAACCAAGGCAAGACACGACACAGGCAATAAACAGGTGAATAAACAGTAGGCTTCTCAAGACAACAGATGCGACGTTAAGGGAACTGGTATCTGTTCCCGTCTTCAGGCACAAGTAAAAACTGAGGAACTCCAGCAGGCTGACTGTGACAGCTGAAAAAAACATGGGTATTATATAAAAAATATGCCTACTTGTAACTCAGCCAATGACAGTGCAGCTGTCTCCTGATTGGTCGCGCAGCTTGTAATGGGTTTATAAGCAGTACGACCTGGATCAGCTCTGTTGTTTATAGTTAACTAATGATTTGGAAATATAATCTACAATAATTGATTGGCCTCTATTTAAATTCGTTTATTTTATTTTATTTTGGGAATCCAGATATTTTTTAGTTCAATACTTTGTTGGCTGATGGCTGTACTATTTCTCGTGAAAGCCGATTCTTTTATTTTCATTTTTTGTCGGGTTTGCCTCAAGTGTAACTGGTATAGCATCTGCGCAAAGTATTCTACGACTGTTTTCCCAGACATCTTCGGCTAGTCTGGATTTTTCAAAGATATTATTTTAGTGTTCTTTAAGGCGTGTGGTGAGAGGCCTGCCACTTTCTCCAATGTACTTACTTCCACATTCACAAGGAATTTGATAGACACAGTTCTGAGATTTTTGTTTTTCTGTAACTGGTTTTACTTTTGTCACCATGTTTTTGAACCAACAGACTCATTGGTTATTCCGTATGTGCAAGGGCTCTCTGAAAAAATAAGGTGACTCGATAATAAGTACGAACCACAAACAGATTTTCGGTCAACTTCCACAATCAGAAACATGCTCTGCTGCTTGGTTTTTACCTTCAAATCACAGACTTGTGGTGTTGTAACCTCCTTATGATTGGCTGAGTCAAGCTAGCGACGCCTCTTACAAAGATACGCCGCCAATAACCGTCAAACAGGACTGAAGATGTGCACGTAAGGCAAAATATTTTCTCCAAAATCTGGACTCCCTACGTTTAAGATACGCAGCATGCGTAGTTGTTTTAGAGAATTGTTTGACTGACACCAAAGAGTGTATGGGATACGACCATATAGTCGTGAGAGGAGCAGCTCGGCTTGGGGAAACGGCCCATGCAAGCAGGAGGTCCATCTTCTAGTGGAGCATGATCGATTGTTTTTGTCAGTTAGTTAGTTAATGACGCTTGTATGTCACTGAGTCTAGAAGCCGAGGCTGGAGTGTTGTGACACAGGAGGCCAGGTGGCCCGAGCGATGGCGAGTGGCGACAAAGTGTCGAGGGAAACAAGTCGACGAGTGGTCGTCGGATGAGTGATGGGGGACTGGCTGGAACCTCGTCACTGGACGAAGCTGGAGAAGTGTCGTTGAGGAAGAATGAATAGGAATAAGGCGTGGTACACAACGAGAGGAGACAGACGGAAGCCTCTCGCTCACGTACAAGCCTCCACGTCCTCCAGACAACCTCCAGGTCATCTGCATGTGAAAGATAATAAAAAAAAAAAAAAAAAAAAAAACGTCTCTCGCAGAGACTTCAAGTGCTTCTGTATGCACGTCGTCCCGTATTTGCATCTGGTCGCCTGGAATGCTGTCGCCCGTCAGTAACACACAGGGGCGAGTAATTGCTTTCGTTATTGCATCCTCGGCACGTTATTTCCCAGCCCGCATTCGCTTGAAGGATGCATGGCTTTTCAGGCACCAGTAACAACTTGAACTCCAATCATCATTTGTGTGAGCAGCCATTCTTCCTCTTTGGTGGCTAAAATTTTTAGTAGTCTGCGGAATGTTTTTATTCAAATGCATAACGTTTGCACCGAAGACAATTCAATTAAAAATTATAATTGTCACTGAAAGACAACAAGATGAATACGCGGGTTTGTCTAATATTCGTCAAACACACACATAATCTTCTGTGAACAAAGTGAACATAGTTTCGGTGGAATTACAAAACTCTGCAATCGCTGCGTCATAAAAGAAATGGAAACGGAGTGTTCGGACCTGCTGACATACTCTAAACATATTTTTTTTACGACTTATGGTAGGCAAAGCACTTTCTACGTTCCGTGGTCGGTTAACTCCGTCGTATTATGTTTTCATTCCTTGATATTGATCGTTTATGTTACATAAGAAAATTCGGAAATTCAACTTTAGTGTTTAGTGACTACGCCCACTCATTCCCTAAAACATAACATTCAAATCAATAGTTGGTGTTTACTTCTATGTAACAAACATGCATCCAGCAAAGATCGTTACAAACGCACGATGTCTCGGAAAATGCAGCGTGAATTTAGTGCTAAATTGCCAAATATTGCCCTGAAAGGAAATAGCTAACACCGAAAGTAACATTTCCTGCGCAAATTGTGTGGCCTGTCATTAATGGGCGATGAGGCGCATTTATGTGCATGTTGATTCTGAAGCTGCTAAATAAGTTTACTAATATTCCAGACAAATCAAATTGCACGAAGTTCTGAAAAAAGCTCTACTATGCACTTTTTTTTATTATCTGCAATGACAAATTTTTCCTAGTATATTTTCCTCTGCAGCTCTAGTTTTTTTAAAAGTACGAAACTTGGAGAAAGGTGGGGATGTACTTTCGTCGTACTTACTAAGCAATTGAGAAAAACTTGGGTGTTTCCTTGGGGGAGTGCGGGTGGGTGTGACCGCCCCCCCCCCCCCCCATCCTCCAGTACATTCACGAAATTTCAAAAGTTGTTTATATTTTTTACCTAAAAATTAAAACAGTAAAGGGTGTGTAATATAACACCCTGGCGTAGATGTACGTGTAAATACTGATGTTCATTTTTATACTGAAATATTCATGATAGCTTTCCAAGCACATTCATATTTTTTTGTAATGTCGCCCCCCAACATACCCAAGCCAAAAAAGAAAAACTTGAGATACAAGTTACTTCTACGGAGATGTGGCCGCGAGAGGTCACAGGAAAATTGATTATTTTTTCTATGTTAATGCAATTTTTTGATGGATGTTCTCGTTTTGTGGGTTCTATTCTAAAAAGATTATCTATTTTTTTTCTGCAATTGACTACTGGTTTAGTCAACACATTGTAAATTATCTCTTTTAGTATTTTTATTCTCCGTTTAGGTAATTTCTCCTCCTGCTGTAGGAAAATTGACTACATGTCGAATATCAATGCGCTGTGTAGGGTCTATATGCTGGTACTCAGTTAAGAAGGCGAGAGTTTGACTATTCACTTTAAACAAGAAAGATTCCTTTGCGCGCAGCTGTGATGATCTTCGGCTTCTTGGGAAAACATTTATAACTGAGACGAAAAGGAACATTCTTTAAAAACAATGATTTTTCAAAAGGAAATCCTGGAAACATAATTTCTAAAAATTAAGTTCTTTGGATATCTACATATGTTGTTCTCGTAAATTACTCAAACCACATGTTTCATTCCTTACAACTGCATAATCTAATCCTTGTGTTTGTACATTCATGGTCGAACAGAGGAATTGAAAATTTTTTCTGCGTTCTGAAAATAATACACTTATACAGGAAATTACTGTTAAACAAACAAATTCTAATTAATCATAATTTCGGAAGAAAAAATAAGTGAATGCAGCTGAAAAGTGCTAACACAGACGTAAGGTCCGTTGATTCCTACTGTTAAGCGTAAAGATGATATGGGTTTAGATAAGAGAAGCGGTAGAACGCAAGAACTTCCCTTCAGCCAACGACACAAAGAAAAATCTGAAGCGATCTCACAGGAAATCGAACCCGGATCGCCGTGGTATTGGATAGTTGGTATTTTTTTTAGGAGGGGGGGGGGCAGATTACCTAACAACAACACCGCGACTCCGAAAGCCTAGAATAAATAAATTATTAGTGAGAATGTCTTAGATTCTATATTGTTCGTAAAAAATGATTATAAAATAAATTTTAGTTACAGTGTTTGACCA
>PNEQ01072026.1:0-11799 GCA_003012365.1 Medauroidea extradentata
GTGCCAGAGAAGGAGGTTTTTCTACTACCGAGAGTTCTTCTGTTTGTGTGAAATGTTTATTTTCGGTCATTTTCTTAATCAACGCACGCTTCCACGATTCAAAACCCAATTTAACTGTCACTTCTTCACCATTTGCTTGTGTTTCAATAACGAGCTATTATATTACATTTGCTCTTTTCTGCTTGTACCTTCAGCAAATGTGTTTACACGGCACACATGATGAATATGTATTCAAATATTCAATGTAATCGACGAGAAAAAACGTGAACACTTTATATTCAGTGCAGTTTATCTTGCACTGGCAACTGCCTTCAACATATTTGACACGAACTTTACTCATGTGTGCCTTCGCCTAGCTTGCTTCTCTTCCGTGTAAAGTGTTCTGCCAGTTTTAACATAGCAAAGTACGTTTGTGTTGGTAACTGCTTGTATAATACGTGCATGCAAACATTTTAGCGGTAAATAATAGTGAAAATCTTCACAAAATTGAAGGTTGTACGTTGCGACGGAAGCGGTGGTGGTGGTGGGTGGCAAGGCAACACGCTGGCCGGTGAGCGGCAGGGAGGGGGTACACGGCGTGAGAGGAGCGGCAAGGAGAAGGAACGCAGCAGTGCGCATGCGCCTTTGTGCTTAGAGGTCCTAGATCTAGGCGCTAGTGTTTCAGTTCCCCGCGTGATGCACGTCTGCTTCATGGCATGTGATTGGTTGTTTTAAACTCTCAGTGTTTTGATGGTCCTATCCGCTAATCACAGGCGAGTGGTGTCGCAGTAACCTTGTTCTCATTGGTGCAGTGAAATGTGTGACGTCTCTGCTCAAAGACAAACTGCCAATAACCACGAGGTGAAACAATTATCTAGGTTTCTTATTGGATAGCCTGTATTTTCACCAACACTGTTTCCTCCTGAATTAGATTTATTGACCTTAGATAGAACAACTATTCAAACATCAATAATGTTGTACTCATAAAGAAATTCTGTTAATAGATGTTCTTGCTTGAATACTTTCAATCTTTCATATGCTGGAGGCAATGAAATAGGTAAGTCACACGGGTAAGACTGGTGCGCACTTAAAGAACAATACCGTCTTTACACGGGGCTCTGCATTGTCACGCTGTGGTCTTCCTTACAATGGCCTGGTGTTTTTATATCAAACTTTAAACGACCATTATTTACTTTTATTTGTGGAAAGTACGTCGGTATGTCAAACCAATATTTCTGTCTCCCTAGTTGACGTATCACGTTTGTATTTTGCTGTGCTATACAGAGGGTCTGCAATGATGTATTTCTAATACGTAGAGACGTGTATTACTAGCTTGTAGGCTAGCCTTCAAGAACATATGTGTACTCAAGAAGACAACAACTGTTCATTGGCTGCTCGCTGACACTGTGCTACCACGTGACTGTGTCTGCAGTCAGTTGTTTCGTTATGATTGGCTCAGGACTCTCCAGCACGTGTCGAATGAGACTAGAGCCAATTACGAACGTGACACTAACTTACAACTGTTTTAATTATAACCTGGACCCTAAACAAAACACACATTTTTCACGTTCCTACTAAGCATTTTAAAACGTTAAAGCATACCCCGAAGGTTATATATATATACATACACACACACACACACACATATATATATATATATATTATTATTGGAAATGTAGCGACTTGTACACTTCGCGTTGTTGTTTGTAACAGACTAGATGTTATTGTTCTGTACATAATTAATCCAGTATGAGATATAACTGACCACAACCCTCGTGTGATGTCGCGCAGGTATTATACTACTGTACTTGCCATTCATCGCGCTAACTTTCACATTGTAATGCTTGTCCAGAGTCGTCACCCACTGCAAGACACGACATTGTATGATAATAAAAATCGTAGAGACGAAGAACAGCAGCTTTCAGTTTAGGCTACACTCAGGAAATAACGTGAATATTGAATATATCTAGGAATAAGTTAAGCAGTTGTAAGTGAGCAGATGGTGTGGAGGCGAGATGTATAGTTGAACTGTGATGGTATTACTGTACAACATATGATGACGTGGAAGCAGACAGGTTGCTACAGGCCTAGCGCAGCACAGTGTACATAGCACATAGGAGGAGTGATGTGATTGATAGTTCACTGGGAGAAACTAGACATGTGCTGTCAGCTGCCTCCATGACCCGTATATCTCTGCCGACCCTGCCGTCTCTACATAGCTAAGTCCTTGTAACCACGTCTGGGAACATATATCTGCTTGTAAGTCTACACAGGTCCTTGCTAGTATGATATACGTGTGCTCTGTTATACGCTACACTTCTATACTTGTTGACAACATTTAGTCTATGTCTATTGAAACATAATAATATCCATCTTAAACTAACATTCGTGGCCACGACAAAAAGTATTTTCGAATTATAACTATAGACAAACCAAAAAATAATTATATTTACCGCGAGCAGGCTATATATATATATATATATATATATATATATATATATATATATATATATATATATATATATATATATATATGTATCGTAAACTGGCTGGGGCAACTTTGGAATATTTTGAGGTAACTTTGTCCCAATCAAAATGTTAGTTTTGGAGTAATTTGATTAATAAACATATGGTTGAATTCCATTTCTTACATAATACATGTAATCCGGCCAGATAACATTTAAAATGTTGTTCATTAAACACCATAAATCTACAGTTTTGGATGGTACAAAGTTAGCCTCCCCCCCACCCAAGACCACAGTTGTCCCAGTTTACGGTGTGTGTGTGTGTGTGTGTGTGTGTGTGTGTGTGTGTATATATATATATATATACATATATATATATACATATGCATATATACATATATGAAGCGGTAGACTTGACGAATATTATTCTCGTGCCTCTTTGTGTAAATGCCTTACTGCAGGTCTGATACATTGTCAATAATCGGACGTATTTAACTCTCAGTGGCTTGGTGTTATATCAGCTAATCACAGACGTGTGTGTCACAGTAACCTTGTTATAACAGGTGTTGTCAAATAACCGACACCTGTACACAAAGGTACACTGCCAATAACCATGAAGCACAGCTACAGATGTGCACATAAGACACGGAAACAAAGTGGCACAGTAATGTATTCTTGTAAAGTACCAGTCGCTATTGACGCTTGTAAACTTGGCTCATGTTCAGAGAACACGAGTATGACCGGGTTACTTCATGTAAACAGGTAGAGTGTGTTGTCGCCAGGAATGAGAAGAGGTCGAGGAACGAGTGGAGTGTAAAGACGTGACTTTACGACGACCTGGAACGACTGTGGGCAGGTTAATTCTCCCCTCGCGGCGTAGTCGCGGTGTGAACGTATCGTGGTGGTTGTAAACGCACTGCTTCATTGGTACTTGGCGGCTTGCACGATGCCGTAATATGCCCTAGCACACTTGTTGCGCGCCCTCATCTTGGCCTGTGTGGCTGGCTGGACCGCTGCTCGGTAACAACACACGCGCCATAGCAGCCCGCGTAGCATACCTTCACTGTGTTCATATGACTGCCAGTCACGTATTATAATTACAGGTGATGGTTAGACACACTGGATAACAGCGATAATATGTGACATAGTCTCCAATAAACTGTAGTAGGTATATTAACCGTGACACGTGTGAACAGTTTTCTGTCTAATCATACACGTTCTGTGTTAAAACTGTACAGTTATAATTGTGTGTTGAAGAGGGTGCTTCATATAGACTATAGCCAATATAGCCTTAGTGTTATACATAGCACGTTGGAGTCTAGCAAACAATCAACTTTTCCAGCGAAATTGACGTACCTGTAATGATGGTATATCACTATGTTTAGTGCCAACATACGCTTGAAAACGCTGCAGTTTCTTGCAAATGTACGATTGTCTGGCACAACGTAGATGTATGCAGACCAATGACAGCCATCAAATATTACAATAGCGGGATTATTATTGGTTAGTCAAATAGGGCAACAGCTCCAGGTACAAGCTAAAGCCAGTCATATTGTGGCAAGATGAACGTGCGTGAAACCCAACAGATAGTCAAGTTTTCCCGCGGTAAACCAGCATCTCTAATGTTAGCTCAAGTGTTGCATTCGCAGTAAACATTGTGCGTACTGTACTTACAACGATCGTTCTTACTGCAGCCAATAAGCAACATTTAAGAGGCTTGTTAACATCGGCAGCTACCAGCGAGAAAGCAGAGGTGTAGTTTCTCACGTATTAGTTTAAAGTTTATAGCTACGATATGTGTTGAAAAGAATTTTACACCAGAGTAGTTTGAACGCATGATGTGTACATCTGCGGGTCTGCCTTATGGTCGATGATTGGATGATTTTACTCTAATTTGTCGTGGTATTCAACTGTCAACTCACCGACAATGATGACGCAACAACCTTATTCTGATAGGCGCAGTCAAATGACAGACGTATCTGAACAAAGACACGCTGCTAATTACAATGAAGCACATCTACCGCTGTGCAGATAAGACATTGAAATAAAACATACACAACTGTCTTCACGACAAGCTTGTGGCACTGTTACTGGTTAAATGAGGCAGTCGATGTATTAGGCTCTGTCTTCTCTACTCGTACAGTTCTGGTGCTAAGTTTTGTACGCGTGCAACATGCTCACGATAGTGGAGGAGACAAGTGACATATCGGCCGCCATCTTGGCAGTGGCGAGACGTGGTCATGTTGCAAGCGGAACAGTGTTAGGTCAGACTGTACTCTCTCAGCATGTGACATGTCACTTGCAATAAGGTCACTTTACTGGACAATTAGTTCTTCGTCTCTTGGATGTCGTTAAGTCGAGCCTACTTGTTTCTGTCTGTCTTATGTTTCCACAGACAACACAGACATGTGTACAGCCACTGACATACATGCTCCGATACTGCTGTGACATAGATGGACAATAAACTTATTATAATATACATACTAATCCTAGATGACGGTGGATATTCCAGCGTCATACCATTAACATTATAATTTATTATAAAAATAAACCACTTTATTGTAAGACTATAATTCAGATATTTTATTAAGTTTTTAAAAACAAATATATAGTTATAACTGCCAATAAGCATCGCAAACCTGCAAAATCTTAATGTCACGCAATCATGTTGCAACTGTCAGCCGCCTAGGAAGATAGGCTACTGGCTGATGCTAGAGTAAACGATACCTGCGTCTCTGTGATAAAGAACAGATACAGCTTGTATTGTATTGTACTGTATTGTGTTTGAACTTTGTCTACGATATTAACTTCAACATTTACGTTACATTCCCGTTGCTATAAGTGTTTTGTCAACACACAATACAAACGTAGAGTTTAAGCAAGAATAGTTGGGAAACGATTGAGAATCTGTTTTTTGAAAGAAAATATTGTGATATATGTGCCATAATAGCGTAGGCCCTATCACGTAAATATTCCAAAAATAAGCCCAGTTATGAAAATGTTTTTAAATTATGATAATATATTTTGCAGAACACAAGCAATGCCGTATATTGACGAAACGTATAGTTCGTTTGCAATTACTTCTCAAATGCTATTTACAACAATTTCCAAATTCATTTAGGTCATAATTAAGGACAAGAAAATGTCGCTAATTCAAGACTAGCAGGCTAGACTCCATTGTCCTATGCACACTCCAGCCCCGTCTATTCGTTCATTGTGTGTTGTTCCGCTGAGCAGCAGCTAGTGGACAAATAGTCGTGGCTTGAGTATGTATAGGATAGTTGATTGTAACATGCGGATCATTGAATTAGGGAAATGTTCCTGTCCCTATATATAAGGTAACGAGGGAGAAGATGCAACACTTAAGGAATTTTAAAGCTGCAATGTTGGAATTTATCGCGTAAAAAGTATTACGATAGGGTACAGTTTTCTTCGAACATTTGTGTTAGTCAGTCATGAGCTATGTGTTTTTAAAACCAATTTCAATAATAATCAACTAAACGTAACAAACATATAGGGCTGGCATCTTGCCCCGAGTTAACTTACCTGTTAAATTTTTCATGAAATCCTAGACTGGAAAGTAAAACGATGCTCAGAAATAAATATTTTTCCATTATAACACTCATCATTAGCTAGTTATTTGAAAACGGCCATGTTGACTTTGACTTTAAGTTTGAAGTTTATCGGAAACGTAAAGTCAAGGCTGTTTGACTTAACGTATGGCGACACCATTGTGTACGACCCCATAAGTAGGGACCCTTGATTTTCGCGAAAATAATTTTGCCTCACTTTGTTTCCGTGCCGTACGCGATCATCTTCAGTTCTGCTTCGTGGTCAGTGATTGGATATTGTAACTCTCGCGAGGTTTGTGAATATACCGGCAAATCGCAGACGTGTGGTGGTGTAGGAACATTATTGTAATTTGCTCAGTCAAATGATATACTGCTCTTCACACAGACACGCTGCCAATAACCATGAAGCAGAATTGCAGATGTGCACGTAAGGCGCTGATACAAACTGGGGCTAAATTCTTTTCGCGAAAAACAAGGGTCCCTACCAATCAGAAGTAATGTATTGAAAACTATCGTAAAGTCAAATGCTAAAGTTTTAAATGTTATAATCGTCTTTACTCAAGGTCAAGAAAGAGGGAGAGCATGCGAGATAGGAGACATGTGAGTTTCAAGAATAGCCGCTAGAGCGCTCGCTTTGTACTATATTTACAACTTACAGTATAGGAGTTAAACTCGCCGTTATAATTACAGTAACTGTTGAAAACCTGTTATATATAAAACTAACGCACTATTTACATAATATTAGGACTGCTCTTAGTTTCTGTATAGATTATGTGGCATTATTTAAAATTACTAGCGTGAACTGTCAAAATTATCCTTTCCCGATATGTTAAGTTTTAGAGAATTTAAAATCTACTGATCTGCTTCTTACTGATGCAGTTTCAATTATATTCTGTTTTAATATGTTAATTAATATTTAATTTAGAAGTGTGCTTAGATTTTAAAAACTTTCAATTGTTTTTAACCAACTTTTATTGGAAATACTGTACTGACGTCTGTTTAACCGTGTGTTTCGTTGCACGTTTAACTTGCTGATAGTTATTGTTGTTGGCCATTGGTTTTGATGGTTGTTTCTTTTTTGTTTTTTCGTTTAAATAGAAATTAGTTTTTTTCCCCCGAGAACTTCTAACTATGTGTTTGTTGGTTAGGCTTTTTGCGTTCACAACTCGGATTCCGAAAATAGATACAAACCTTATTTTCAAGCAAAATTCGTGGAAATAAATTTACACACACACACACACACACACACACACACACACATATATATATATATATATATATATATATATATATATATATATATCATGTTTAACTTAAAACAGGCAATACAAGTAATCGTATTGTTTGCTCGGATATTTTAACGTCATTATTCCTGTTGCCACTATTCTGGCGATAATTATATTTTAAAGCTTGAATGAGATCAGAGATTAAATATCTGTTCTGCTGTTGTGTTTTAAATGTTTTATTGTCGTATTAACTAATTCTATCAAGGCAATAAATTATACAGTTTCGACGAATAAGGCATTCAACGAAAAATTTCGTCACTTACATAATGAACTAAAACCATTGTATTTATTACCTGCCTTGAAAAAATTAACCAACATAAAATATTTTTAACGAATCTGCGAAATTATTTTTTTATATCTGCTCTTGTTAAGTATTAGCGAATAATTATCACGACACACAGTAGGAACTAAAGAGCATGGCCTCAATGTAACAATACTCGTGTTAAGACACAAACAACAATACCAAATACGAGAGAATTAAAAATCACCAATATTCAAACAAAGCACTGTGCAGCTTCAACGATAGAAAAATCACAAAAAGTAGACATCTAGCGGCAAACAAGTGAAAGTGTAAACGACACGGGTATTGAAATAAAAATAAACGTTTCTCTTTCCCGGCCTTGAGTAGCTCGTAGACAACTGGTGTGTTTGTCGTCCGACACTAACTATTCCTGACTGACATCTACATTCTCACTTGTGAGGTGTTTGTGGCTGGATCGGAAACTCATGCTCTCAGTCTCGCGACTACTATTTATATAAAAAATTGGTTTTAATGCAAATATTACCTAAGATGAGCGTTAGATAAGAGTTAGTGAGTGAAGAAGATAAGACCACAAGCCCCACAGAAAGTTAATCATAATAACATTTAAATTTTTCACAGGAAATAAATCAACTATCACAAGAATAAAAAATAATAAAGAAGTCTGCTGAAAGTTGTGTAGGAAGAAGTAGAAACACACAGAAATAAATGTGCAAAGGCACGAAAGGAAGATACATATTTAAATTCGTAAACAAATATATCATAATACAATTACCACGGACTGTTGTGTAGAAAGATACGTAAATGTAATCTTCACTGTATTTAAAAAATTCTTTAATACTGTTTACCACATTCCAAAACTGGAGTACAATTTAAAAAAATAATAATTTCTCCTTTTAAAACACTTGTAAGATTTAAAACAAAAAAAAAATGTGGCTTATAAAATAAGGGGGTAATTGATGCATGAATAATCCATCTGCCACTAACAATGTTATTGTACTGCAATGTTGTGAAGTGTTGTGTGAGTTTTCTCAACGACAGATACTCTCTCTTACTATTATATGTTGTATAAGCTCCAAGTTTTGATTAAGTATTACGAGTATTATCACATAAGAAATTGGTTTTTTATTTTTAGTCTGCTTAAAAACGTGGAATTATACTGATTTTTTATTCAACGTATTGTTATCTACTGTTTACTCATGCAGCTATGTAAAATTTTGCTATATATTTCAAACACATCAAATTTGTACTGAGCTTAAGAAAACAAACGGACAGACCGGAAATGGAGTTAATATTGCACTGTTCTTAAGTTCTGTGCTGTGTTTAAAGTTTAAATTGTCTATGTAATCGGGCACGTAGTTAATAAGTTTACAGTGAATACAAAACGTGTAACGAAAAAATAAACAACGTACAGAGAAGAAAGCTAGTTAATATTATAATGTGCTGCGTTGAAGATGATGGTGCAGGGCGAGCGGCATGTTTAGAGTGAAGTTAGTTGTGTGTGACGTAATGGTTGGTGTGCGGGCCAGCTGGTAGAGTACCTGGTCTCTAGTAAAGTCATGTAGCCAGTCAGTGTGACATAGCTGTGCCGACATCCTCATAGACACTATCATCAGTCCTGAGCCACCTCCCACATAGATGCTATCCCTCTCCTCTCTACTGACACTCCTAGTTCCTACACTAGTATCACAGCCCTGCTCTGGCTGTTGACAATACGCGTATCTTACCACTTTCATAGGTAATAGATCTTACCACTTGAATCAGTGACAGGCTGGTCACAACAGTTACCTTTACATGTATACGCAAACATTAAACATTTGTTAATGAAGTTGGCCGATTCTGGCGGCAATTTGAAAATGCTATTTTTTTACTTTTGTTACAAAAGAAACTGGAGTTTTCAGTCATAGTGACCTCTTTGCGTGTGTGTGTTGGTGTGTGGTGTTAACTATGTCCTCAGCTACTAATACAATGTCTGTTGCTACGGTGAGTGGACAGTTGTACATACTACAAGGTAGCACTGCAGTCTGTGAGTGTCTAAATTTGATAAAAGTCCTCAACTATAATATTAACAGACATGTACACATTAATAAGAGTATGTCACGTGTACAGCAGTTCCACAGTTTACTTCTTCTCTTATATATTTGCGACAATTTTGCTCTCTAACGATTATACTTACTTTAAAAAAATACTAATGTTATTTTTAAATGAAATGATTATATATGCTGCAACTAAGCAACTATCAATGTATCTGCTTTATAGTCTGTGGTTGGATGTTTGCACTGTCACGTGTCTTTTACCCGCCAATCACAGACGTGTGGTGTTGCAGTAGCCTCGTCCTGATTGGCGCATTCTAGTAAGTGACGCCTCTTCACAAAGACACGCTGCCAATAACCATGAAGCAAAGGTGCTGGCTGTACACAAGGTCTTGGAACAAAGTAGTGCACAAATCAAGTATGGTATTTAAAAACACTCCGCCCTCCCCGAAAATAAATACACATGAAATCAACTCGTAAATATTGATGGCCTATCTCAAAAGAAGAACGGCTCAAAATGTGGCATTTTCAAGCTATGTACACGATTCTAGCATAAAAATATTACACTCGAGTTCAAAAGAGAAACAACTTGCAAATTAACTTGTAATAATTTGGCACTTATATCTGTTTAACAATGTAGCAAGATAACTAAATTTTAATTTGTTTATGAAAATTTCACCACAGGTGGACCATAAACATTTTTACCGTCTCAAATAAATTACTATGTCCTTTCACTGCTGAAAAGATCAATCAAATATTTTAACCACCACATTTTTCAGCGAAATACGAACACTTCTAATGTATTGTTATTGTAAACCGGGATTTTGAGTTACTTTCGTTTGAACTGAGCCACCGATATGTTTGAAAGTATAATATGACAGAAAGGTGCGCTATACAGGAAGTGTGCAGGTCTGGACAGAGAGGAAGGCAGTACTGTATATATAGTCGAGGGAGCCTGTGGGAGAAGATGTGGGTCCTGAGGGAAGACGAGAGCGAATTAGGACAAGACGTAGCCCCCCTCACCCTGCCCTGCCTCATGCAGGTAATTATGACGGCTGAAGAGTGCACGTCGGGTTTACGACCCTCCCCCTGTGGCAAGGCGCTCGTGGGGTGGCTGGTTCGAGTCCCCACGCACGACGTAAAAACCTCGTAAAACCAGGCCGCTACGTGAGGGCAGGAGTAATGGAATGACAGAAGGGGGAGGGGGGAGGGTGGTTGCAGACTTCACCCTAGCTATCTCTCTCCTCCCTTCAGCTGGACCAGAGACTAGCCACACTTCCTCAACTGCCTTCGCTATAACCTATTATACGGTAAATTGACCATTTATCGTGGTATATCTTAGTATCCTGATAAACTACTTTGCGGGCTTCACAATACTGAAGTTCGAAGCCTTAGTATCGCGAAGTAGGAGTGGTTTACCCTATATGTGCGCACACATGTGCGTAGCTAGAGTGTTTTACACCGCGCTACATGTCTAACTTCTTCAAGGTCATCTGATAGTTTAACACAGTTTCCCTCCAATAACTGGATGCCTGCGTGAAGATCCCAGATATTAGTGAAGATATGTTTGTACCAGATTGTTTCAGTGTCTTACGTGTACAACTGTACCTCTGCTTAATGATTATTGCGGCGTGTATGTGTACAGTGTTGTCACATTTGACTGCGCCAATCAGAATAGGCCTATACACTGTTCACGATAAAGTGACCACTGCTTACATTTTACTTTCAACCATTTCTCAATCATCGTTAATATTTTCACCGGGAAACTTCCCTGGAACAAACAACCTGTGCAAACATTCCCCCAACCTGAAGACTGAACATATTGGGCCCAAACAAAATACAGTTACTGGATATTAAACGTGTTGGAGAGTGCTCAGTTGAAAGTGAACAGACTATACTGAGACACTCTCGCCAAGACGCTTACAGTTAAACGTCACGTACAGTCGCTGACAACGAAGCAGAACTGCAGATGTGCAAATATAAGGAACGATAATACCACAGAATAGTTAGGAATACAGAAGTGAAATAGTCGGCAGGAAGACGAACTCAGTCACACACGCCAGCAAAATGGCTTCCCTGGCCAGCAACATGGCGGAAACACCTACTGCCAATCAGCGTGAGGCAGCTGCTCTGCTAGTCGGCAGCCAGGCCAATAGGAAACCTGTAGTAACATGCAGGAGCCAAACAGACACGGGGCTGGAGTCT
>PNEQ01072027.1:0-11799 GCA_003012365.1 Medauroidea extradentata
ATTATGTTATCTGGTTTTCAAGTTTTGTATGAAGTAAAAACACGCAAATTTTGACTTTGAAGTGCCATTACGGGAAAACTAGATGAGCTAATTTTTTTCCGTTAGAAGTATGTGTACTCTCAAGTAATGTGTACAAAACTAACACTATTTCATACAAGTATAAAATTATGTTTTTTCCCCACTTGAACAACCTTAAGAGGAGTCTTCGCCGGTGTCAAATTCCCACCTTTGACGCGTGGGAACAGCGTAGCGATAAGAGCCAGTGTCCCACGCTTGACGAGAAGCATATCGCCTCTGTTCGCAGCGCGCCAAACTGGCGTGCAAGGTTTTCTTTGTAGTATTTTTACTATGGGACTTAAAGGGGTGACCACATCATTTTATTTTTTAATAGTATGAAGTAAAGACCAACGCATGCCTCTCGCTTTGCACTTTACGAATTCAGGTAATATTTTCGGAGTTACAGCAGTCTAAAAAACAATTTGAGAGGCCCGGAAATCATATTTCTAGAAAGGGTGCTGAATTTTTGGAAACATAGGAGCATAGTTTCAAGTGTGTGTTCTTTTCGTAGATAAACATAATATGAATAAGTTAAGCGGTTTCGCGTAAAATAGAATACGTGCGACATGCTGCTGCAACGCCGTCCATGCGCCAGGCGAGGACTTCTCTTATTGCATTAGTCTACAGGATGTCACTGTAGTTTGAACAGTTGTTTAAAGACATATAACAAATATTCAGAGTTATCATTGGCCTAGTCAGATGGGGACACGCCAATATTGAAAGACATGTTATATGGAAACCTAGCAAACAGTTGACTTTACCCGTGGTAAATTACTGTCTCTGACTTTTTTCAAAGCGGTTGTTAGGTATAGAAAATAATTAAGTGTGCTCATGTTCCGTTTTGCTGCCTTTTTATGTGATGTTACAACACAATTAGATTACCGCGTACATGTTCTTTATCAAAGGTACAACATGTATCCGTGCTGTAATGTGCAGAAGTGGAAATGCAAAATAAACAGTACCGTAAAACGAGGTAACTCGAATAACATGGCGAAACTTGGAACACTTTTTCAATAATTTTTATTTTCCACGTGACTGAGGATAAAGTAAAATGTATTGTATTTTCATGCATACGTTCATTGTTTGTAATTTTTTTCAAGTTATTTTTTTTTTACTCAGGGCTGCCACATACTGGAAATTTTTATTTATGGTGTTGTTCCCGAGTTTTTTTCAGACTGGTGCCAATAACTCAAATACTTTTTAACCAAAAGTTTTGGAAAAATTTGAGTCAATGTGCAATCACACGATGCACAATACTGTGGACACGTTTTTAAAATAATGTACCATTCGCCAGCAAAAACATTATTTTCTAATTTTTTATTTTTTATTTTTTGCGACGAAAAACGTGGTACTTTGGGTAATGAAATATAAAAAAACAGTTCAGTATAATTCTACAAAAAATTCAGCTACAAATTATAACATATAAGTGTCAAAACTGTGGAGCGAAATTTTGATATGAGTATTAGGTAGCAATAAAAGAAATATTTTCGAAATCACTGCAAAACTTCGTAATAAGTTACCCCACGTGTTTCAAGTTACCCCGTCTTACGGTATGGACATTGAAGAAACGCGAGGAGAACTGGATCAAATGTTCCGTGGACCGGAACGACGTGTTCATCTGTGCGAGGACAGGTTCCAGCCGGGACATCAGCTCTGGAGTCACGGTCGGCAGATTATGACGCAAGCTGGCCGGGCCCGCAGCGTTGGCCCGGGGGAAGAGTCCGGCTTTCAAGTCGCTCGCCGGGAAGAAAACGAAAGCGGTTCCACCCAAGGTCGTTCAATTCCACCAGAGGAGTCGGGCCTTTTAGGAGGATAGCCCGGTGTCGTGGTTGTGCGCGAGTTGATGTCGTCACGACGCCGTTGTCGCTGTGCGAGGAAACAAAACTACGTAGAAATGAGGAGCAAACTTTCAAAACCAGACATGTCCATCGTATCGAGTTGTAAAGGAAAGCGAAAAAAAACTCATATTTTATAATAGTTACTACAAAAAACATGTCATTTAAAATATAATACTAATCTAGTTTATTGTATCTGAAATTATACTAATATTTAGCCCTCATAGTCTACTTATAAATGGCGTTCAACTCGTTTTCAGATTTTAGGACATGTCTGGTTTTGAATGTTTGTTCCTCAAATATTCTTATAGTATATAGTCACTGTTAGTGGGCACTTTTGGAATCAATGTGTCAAAAGGCGAGGTCTGCCACAATTTTCATCACCATTTTTTATTTGTACCAGATAATTTTTTTCTTATTTTAGACACAACATGTGACTAAATTTGGCTCGTACGAAATTATTTTATCTCTCATAGTTTTCGCGTAATGGCTTGTTAAAGTCATATTTTGCATGTTTCCGTTTTAAGGACAACACTAACACCAACTGTTATACCAAATTAAAAAAAAATTCACAGTGGATAAAGACACTGCAGGCTACTATGTCATGCTCATAAAAATAAAGAATAAAAATTATTTGTATTAAAAAAATATAGAATTTTTAAAATTTTTAGTTTCAGCATTTTTTAAATACAAATAATTTTTATTCTTTATTTTTATGAGCATGACATTGTAGCCTGCAATGTCTTTATCCACTGTGATTCGTTTTTTTTTTTTTAGTTTGGTATATTAGTTTGTTTTAGTGTAGTCCTTAAAACGGAAACATGCAAAATATGACTTTAACAAGCCATTACGCGAAAACTATGAGAGATAAAATACTTTCATAAGAGCCAAATTTAGTCACATTTTGTGTCTAAAATAAGAAAAAAATATCTGGAACAAATAAAAAATAACAAAACGGCGATGAAAATTGCGGTAAACCGCGCACTTAATATCCACAGCCTTAGCACAGAATATTTAGGAATACAGAAGTGAAATAGCTAGTGACGGGGAGTTTTCGCGAAAATATTTTTGCATCAGCAGATATGCCTATCGTAAAACCGTTACATTGATTTGAAAATTGTACTTGCTGTGTATCTGATTTTCTCAAACAAACAAATCGTGTAATGTTGACTAATTGTCTACGTGGAGAATTTTCTAAGTTGATAGACCGAAAATATAAAATTACTTTGATTTAGTAAAATTAAGTTATATAAATATTTTGTGTGTGTTTTACTGAATCTGCTGGCTTGCAAGATTTAAGAAATTAATATTCAGGAAAACGGCGACCTAAATAGGAAGCTGTGGTCGTACTCGACAACAACAACGTATGTGTTTGTATACGTCTGTTGCTTCACGTTGTGCCGTGCCAAGCAGAGGAGATTGCAGCGGTTGATGCAGCGTAGTTGACTGGGTGCCCGACAGTCACTTGTCAGTCACGTAGAGGCCATTACTCCACTGCGCGTGACATCCGCGCCGCCCTTGCTGCCTTCCCCCTCCTCCCTCTCCCCTCTTCCAGTCGGCTCTAGCGCCTAAACACAGGACGTACTACAAGCAACGATACTCTGCTTTGTTGCAGCGCCACATGTTAATTATTTCATATAGTTTTCTAACCTAGCAAAACTGTCCTTCCATCCAGCACGCATTTGTAAACTCACCTGAAGAAATGGTAAATATACTCTAGCTACCAAAGGGAATATTCCGCAAAATTTTGAAGGAAGTTAGTATAAAAGGACTACGCTACATAACTATTTCACTCAAGGTCTTTATTGAAATAAAACAATTGCTTATGTAGATAGCAAACGGTGATTTTCTGCTAAATTTAGGATTTTTTCTCTTTCTAAAGTTCCGTTTTTTTAGAGCCTGTAAATATGAAAGGGCTCAATTCTCCCCAGTTAGGGTTAAATTTTTGGAAAATTGTAAATTTTTTCGGTAAACTCTGAAACATAAAAAAAAAAAAATGTTTATTATTACAGCAGAAAATCTTCACAATAAAAAATTAAACAGCATTTCGAGTTAAGGAAAACTTATATGGAGAAAGTTTTTTTGTACAAAAATATAGGGAATTGCTGCGCAAATTCTTGGATTTGCGTACACCGCCATATTTAAACAATTTCCTAGGGTGAAATTCAAGGAAATAATATTTTGTAAAACAGGGTTTGATCGCTAACAACATGTATAAAAAACACCTTTCTAAAACGCGCGACAACCAAATATTTTTATTTAGATGAAATCTCATGGAATGACCCAAGTAAATAATTAGCGCCGTGTGTGTGTAGCATATCTGTTTTGAATTTTTTTTCACGTAAAAAAATAAAAAGGCGTTATTTATTTTGCCTGTCGCTATTTAAAAGTTATATTACCCTATACGGACCCACATTTGTTTGTTTCATTTATCCTCATAGTCATGTAATGTGCATTTGCAATACACGGCAGCATGGCGTAGTGACGTAACGTGTGTAGGCTTGCAGAACGTATATGAATATATCTGTCTTCCAGAGAGACAGCTTCTAGACCTTGAACCCGGCTGTATCAGTTCTCTGATGTTTGTTGAAGAAAAAGTTTATCGTGCCTTATACACGCATGTATTAAGGATGTTCAAGAAATATAAAATAATAATTTTATACTTTTTGTGAAACATTGTTAGTTTTGTAGACGATACTAGTGAGTACATTTGACTCTTACGAAACAGTTTTAGCTCTCATAGTTTTCTCATAACGGGGCGTCAAGTCAAAATTTGTTTTTTACACTGCCATGCAAATAGTGAAAACCAAATGACCTACTTTTAAACCAAATAATTCACTGTGATATAACATCCCGTGAGCTATGCAATAAATCATTAAAAAAAAAAACCACAACGTAATATTTTTAAGTTAAGAAAACTCCAAAATGTACAGAAAAACGTTGTGAATTCAGCATATTTTTTTTAAATACGAAAACAGTTCGCGGGATTTTTTTTTCAAATATTTTATTACGTTGCCCATAATATGATATGTCGCTGTGAATTATTTCACTACGTAAGTCAATTGGTTTTCGCTATTTGCACGGCTACAGAACATGCATATTTTGACTTCGACGTGCCGTTGTAGCTATCGATGTAGGTATAATCGACCTGCTGATGTAAAAAGCACTTGGTTATCTCATATTGGGTTTGAGATACAATCAAGTAATGCAACATTTCCCTATATTTTACAACCTTCCTTGCCGAAAGGACTGAATTACGGAAACGTCTTGGAAATCACCTTGTGTGTGTGTGTGAGAGAGAGAGAGAGAGAGAGAGAGAGAGAGAGAGAGAGAGAGAGAGAGAGAGGTAACTCGAGAGAAAATGCCAGTCATACAAGTTTTTTTTTACTTATCATTAAACTTTTTAAAATGAAACTTATAACTCCTTACTGACTCACACAAATGTCGAATGAAAAAAGTATCCTACCAAAAGATTTTTTTTTTTTTGCCGTTTGTTCAGACCTACAGCTTTACAATTCCTTAATACCGCGTGTTACTATTTATGTAGTTTTTGCGAGTTTAATTTTTTAAATACTGAAAGGTAGCAGATATCGCAAAACCGTTTCATAGAAATTGTGAAAATTATTTGTTATATGTAGCCTAATTTTTCCAGAACATGAGTTTCTATAATTTGGTTAGTTATCGACGTAATGAAATTTTTGTAAAGTTAATAACTTACCAAATAAAAAAAAATGTTTTGCAAAAATTAAGCTATATAGTACAAACAATGCCCAACATTTCTGTATAACGATTTTGTGATATTTGCTCCGTTTCAGGATTTAAAAAAATACTACTTACTAAAATATAAATTAGGGACCCGTGGCCTGAAGTGTTGAATCATCCCCCCTCTTAACTTTTACATACGCTTTCTCGAAATAAAAAAAAATTATCCTGGAATATTTGTAAAAACCTATGTTCCCGCTGGGCAACTGCGGCATCTGGGTTCAAGGCAAATGAAGCGCTGGGGCGGGAGGATCCAGATAAAACCCGCCCGCCCGGATATGTTTCTAATACAAGAAGATGCAGTCGTCGTTGGGTCGGGAGCAGTCAGTAGTTTTGCAAGTTTATCGTCGTGGAACTGGTTCGTATTTGCATAACCGCGCGTGAAAACATCGTTCCCACCCTCCTGCTTCGAGAGAGGGGGGTTTTAACCCCTGACCTTTCGCACCGCGGCGCGTTGTGCCGTGTTCCCCACCGCGGACATTCCGGTGGCAGCAACTGGAGAAATTCTTCTCTTCGCCTCTCGGCTGGCTTGATAGGCTGTGTACATGTCCAGTCCAGTGCAAGGATGTTTCCGCCCTGTTGGCAGAACCTGTCTTACCCCTACCTGCTAAGTACCTCCCCTTAGCTGCCTGCCCCCCCTCCCCGACGCGTTCCTTGGCTATTTCACTCGTCTTTCCAGACTTGCTGGTTAACAGTGTTGCCAACAGCATACGCTAAGTATGAGGCTACAGTTTGCTACTTCATTTATTTATGACCGTGATTAAGGTGCAGTTAAAGGTTTTGAAAATATTTCTTTTAACACAAATTAATACACATATCATAAAGTACATTTTTACAGTTTTAACACTTATATATCATCGTTTGTATCTGAATTTTTCTGTTGCGCTGTACCAAACGAATTTTTAGATTTTTTACGCCTGAAATATTACATATTTTTGGTGTCAAATAAGCCGAAATGAAGCAAAATATATATTTTTTTTGCTAGCAAACGGCACATTACTTTAAAAATCGCTCTGGTAAAATTGTGTATCGTATGACTGTACACAGTCTCAAATTTTTTCAAAGCCTTTGGTTAAAAAATATTTGAGTTATTTGTAATTGTTTGAAATAAATGAAAGATCGTGTCCCATAAATTATGTACGCAGATTGTGGACGGAAATTTTGGTGGGTCTATTAGGTTATTGAAGTAATATATAGGTGGATGCAGAGGTCGCAGTTATTATCTGACAGATATTTTGAACTCCAAGTTACTGTGTCCTTGTCTGACTTACGCCATTGGCCGACATTTTGTGTGGTGCGACCGAAGGAATTGTTCAACTAATTATGTAAGGTAGACAATAAAACACCCAATATTATGTAATGCGGGAATACATAAGTACGAAGTTCTGGCGCCAAATCATAACGAGACATGTGCATGTCTGTGTAATATCTTACGTGGACGAGGTTTCATAAGACCCAACACACGTCATTTGAACATGCTCGGCCACACAATTCCCAAGGCCGTTCGCTAGCCGGCACTTAAAATTTTTACGTGACGTTCGGTTGCAAACAGATTCGTATATTTGCAGTCTGCATTATTAAGTCCAACGTTAAAGCTAGTAAGCAACATATTATCTCCATCCGTATTTGCCTGCAGAGCGATTTGAGGACGAGCAGTTATAAAATCAGAGGTATTGTCACATGTGGAGCGTAGTCGCGGGGTGACGGTCAGTTTGGCAACACTGTGGGGACGAGCCAGCTCACGGCATAACGCAAGCGGCGCCAGGATTGTCTCAGGGTGGAGACGACTTGTTAGTACCTGAAAGTATGTGTTCCGGGACCGGGAGTAAACAAGCCGAGGATCCACTGTGCCCAACGTTGCCAACCGTACGGTCCAGTCCTTGGACCGTACGGTCCTAGCACATTATAGGATAATACGTAAAAAATATTTTCACCCTATTAAAACTTTGACACAATTGTTTCAACTAAATCCATTTTTTAAAAATATAATGCACTACACTTTAAAATGAATAATATTTATTTTATTTCAGAACTTAATTCGATAAAAAAACCCTGCAAAAATTAAAGGCGCTTTTGTAGCAAGCCAGAGAGCAATTTATTATTTCTTGTAAAAAAACTGACTTTGTTGTATCGACATTCAAAAGCTTGCAAACACTGCGTAAGCAGTATTTTTCGCGGATCTTATACCATTCATGGGCAATTGAATACTTGGAGGGTGTTTTGATATTGTTTTTTCCTGATTCGAAAATCGCCGAAGCAGTACACACGTAATGGACGAAAATCACTCGGAAAAAGTTGCGAATCACGTAAAACAATCAACATTTAGCTACTACAATAATTTTAAATTGAGAATGATGTTAATTAAGGCATAAACTCGGCAGAAAACTCTAAAAATTGTAGTGTACGGTCCTGGGGCGAAAAATCCGATCCAAATGAGATTTTCGTACGGACATTTTTGCTGAAGGGTTGGCAACGCTGACTGAGCCACTCATACGAAGTATAGTCTGTCCCACGAGATAGAGCACTTGCCTGACAGTTGTTCAGGTACAGCTGGACCTGCTAAATTCGCGTTTATTATTTGATGTTCGGTGAGACTTCACTGTATTGAACATCAGTTTACTCGGGAATAGAATCCAGGTATTCATGAGTGCTAGTCCAACGTGTTACCTTTGATCCTGTTCGCCCGGTCTGTAGCTATTACAGGGTGGCCACACAACTGGAAAACTTGGAATTATCAAGTAAATTGTGGCCACCTGGAAATATCAGGGAAATGCCAGGGAATTTTTTATCCATCTGTGAAATGTCAGGGAATTTTCTTGCCTAGTTCATTTTGTGCTTACGTAAAAGTCGTAGAAAGGAATATAGTGGGGAGCGTTATAGCTTTTTTGATCAAATAATTACCGTCGTGTAGAGGATTGTCAAGTTTGTAGTTATTTTTGTTAATGTTTTCTCAGTTCACTGCCAGAAGTGACAGAAAGGACCTGAAATATTTACCTTTATTGGAAAAATGTGCTGAATAAAATGCCAAAATGTTGTTTTCGTACTTGTGAAAATCAGGGAAATTTTTGGTTTTCTGTCAAGGAAATCAGGGAATTTTCTTTGTTGCAATGAGTGGCCACCATGATGAAATAGGTGTATGGCCGGATATGCTGATTTATCGGGGGTAAAGTTAACGGTTTGCTAGACTTCAATGTAATGTATTCATTTACGATGCTTTTCTGTCGTTACTGGAGAGTCCCTATTTGACTGGGCCAATTTTAATTCTGGCGCGTTAAGACTGAACGTCTGTGATAATGTATGTGAGCATCTACACCGTGACACATAACTATAGGCGGTTGACGGTAAAGTGAGCACTTTTGAGGACCATCTTGTACAGAATAATAATTTAATATTATTCATTGTGTTTTCGGTCGTTAACTTGAGTTCGGTACAGTAAATACACTAAGGGCGTTGCCTACCTCGGAGCCCTGGCGGAGTAAGAATAAGGTTTTATACGTTAAATTATTTTCAATGACACTCGGTATATAAAATTGCAGAAAAGGAATTATGAATAGTAATTTTTTTTGTGTCTAAAATGCTTTTTTGGCAACAATTTTCAGGGTATTGAAAGAAACTGCCAACACGATCCATAGCAATGTACGCGGCACCGAGACGAACAAAAAAGTCAGTGGTGGCCTATATGTAACTTCTACCGTTACTGAGCCACGTGGAATATTATTTAACCTGTAAAACCCTATGTTTGCTCCCGCCGCGGCTTCAAGGAAGGCAGCGCCCTTAAAAAGTGGCAGGAAGTTACAAGTCATCTGATTAGAAAAAGTGACTAGAGTTTTAAAAGTACTCGCTTTATCCTTAACCACTTACGTCGTCCAATCATTAGAGACTTGAAAAATTCGCGTTGGTCTTTTAGGCGCAAGCTGGAATTCCAGCAACTATAGGTCTGTATCACGTTCACAATATTGGTGGTTGACTTACTCGATACTTCCCGGAAGTAGCTGAGTCAAAAATAAAACTGTAACTGAATACAGACCCATTTCACTATCAGCGAGCAGCTAATAAACAGCTGCTATTACATTCAGTACACAAATGTTATTAGAGGCTAGCCTACACGATAGTGAACCCGCGAATTTTTCGGACCTCTACTAATCATTAGAGGTGAAGGCATATCGCGAAAATGTTTTGTGTCAACATACCCTTGAAATCACTAGTTAATCGCAACATATAGGATTGGAGGATTTACGTCTGCCACGACGTATCTGTTTGCCGACCAATAACAGGCATTAAAATGTTACACTATCTATCGGTAGAGACACTGGTAAATCGCGGGAAAAGTATATTGTTTGCTAGGCTCCAACATGCTATGTATAGGGCCCGGTAGTTTTCGCGAAAAGACTTTTGCAGCACTTTGTTTCAGTGCCTTACGTACGCACCTACATCTCGGTTTTGTGGTCAGTGATTGGATGCCGTAACACCCAGCATGTGGAGGTTCAATCCGCAAATCACAGACGTGATGTGTGGCAGTTAACCATGTACTGATTGGCACAGTCAAACGAATAACGACTCTGCACATAAACACTCTGTCAATAGCCATGAAGTTGAGCTGCAGGTGTGCACGTAAGACACTAAAACAAAGTGGGGCAAAAATCTTTTCGCGAAAACTACCGGGCCCTATGAATGTATAACACTGAAGATTTTGCACCTATATTGGCTATAGTTTATATGAAGCACTGTGTCCCTCTTCAACCTGCCCAATTAGAACTGTGCAGTTTTAACACAGAACGTGTGTGATTTGCCAGAAATCTGTTCACATGTGTCACGATTGAGATACTACAGTTTATTGGAGACTATGTTAAATATTTTCGCGATTTTCCATTGTCTCTAACTATCGGGATTCTTATAGACTCAGTCAAATAGGGTAACTGCTCCACGTACAAGCGAAAGCCAGTAATCTTCTGGTAAGCTGAACGTGCGTTGAAACCCAGCAAGCGGTCAAGTTTTCGCGCGATAAACCGTCTCTATCAGTCACACAAGGCGCAGGGTGCTGCACTGATTTGGAGAATATCTACGTATGAATAAAGTGCCGTGATTGACGGAATCATACGCTGTTAACCGTCACTAAAGACTCCCGACAACACTGACAAATACATGCGTGACAGCCTCTTTGTTCCGGAAACAATCGGACGTGTTGTTTGTCGAGCAGTAGGCAGTTCCGGCGCTGTAGTAGTCGCGAGAGAAGCACAGGCAGTTGTCAGGCGGGCCATTGTAGCACACACTGGTACACGTGAGCCCGTGTTAGTTCGTGGGTTGGTATCTCTGACACTCTGACACGCGATAAGGCAGGCCGTGTTCCTACGTGAATACTTAACTGTTTGTCTTGTCTAATTGTGAGAAGTAGGCCTACTGTTCTTCTCAGAGCTGCAGCTCCTGAATATACGTTACGGCTGGTATTTTCCCCATTACATGGGCTCACGGGGTTGATAAGTTGTAACATAAATGCATAGAGTCATGCAAAATTCGCGCTATTGTCTGACAAGCAGACTGAACTCCAAGCTACTGTATGCTCATCTGACTTCTGCTATTGACCGACGGTTTGAGTGGTCGCCTGAAAGACTTTTCAACCAATGAAATAAGGCCAGCAGTAAAATGCAGAGTATCCTGTAATGCGGGTAAGCAAAGATACGAAGGCTCGGAGCTAAGTCACGGAGTTTGTATAGGCCAATGAATTCCAGCCTGTCACCAAAAATTAACGTAAATTTTGCTGGTCTCTATAAATGAATGCATTGAACATGAACCACCCACCATTAAAACGATTTAATTTTTTGCCGAAAATTCACAATCGTTATTAGTAGAGACGTGCAATATTCGCGTTATCATTTGGTAGCAGACCAAACTTCACTTTCCTATACATAACAGAGCATAATCTGCTATTCAACTGGCCACGAACTTTTTTTTATTTATTTATTTATTTATGTTTTATTTAAGCTGGCAAGCTTAGGGCCATGAGGCCCTCTCTTACAACTAACCAGCATTACAATTCACTTGCAAGTATCCCTAATCTCAGCAAAAGTTACAATATAGTTACAGTTTAACATTAAATTAATTAAATGACATAGTTATGGATTATTACAAACTATTAAATATAATTGTT
>PNEQ01072028.1:0-11798 GCA_003012365.1 Medauroidea extradentata
ATTAAACCATTCTAAAAACGTAAAACAAATAAGAAAAACAATACTTCGTACAGATGTGTTACTTACTGATTTGGGTCTTCAGAACATCTTAAATAGGATTTGGAGCAGTCTGCGCCATCGTAATTATTGTAGCAGTACACTGCAGAAATCTCTCCTGTGATAACAAATTACCACTAATTCAAAAGAAGTGTAATTAAAACGCAACTAAAATACAGCAAAATGCCATTTAACACACGCTTTATCACAGAGCTTACAGTACACGCCACTAGGAGCGCTCGTGTAGTGTGTCTACCTTTTTTTCGGCTACTTTCCCATATTGTCCTTCTACAATATTTGGTAATACTCAGCTGTATACAAAGTAATCGAATTGTATGTGCTCTACATTACAATTGTAGGGAGTGGAGAGAAGGTTTTGCTTTCCAAGCACAAACCCATGAGATATATTAGGCCAGTGTTCTGTCGACGTAGTAAATAATGGTTACTAAGTTCATTTAAAGTAATAATTATATAATATATTTATTGATGGCGCAGTTAGAGCTATATCGTATTTTTCATACGTTACTTATCAATAACTAGTCTTAACTAATAGGCACAGAAACACTGTTTGACAACTAAACTGACTTAGCTTAGGATGCGTTACAAATATCAGAATTACTATGGCAATGAAAAAAAGTCCTCTGGTTATCGTTTGGCTTGCCGCGAACATAAAATGAAACTGAAAGACGATTGTTCAGAGAAAGGTATTGTAAATCTCACAACCAGTACAAGTAGGCTGTCATCGTTTCATGAACAGCGGAACGAAAGACGGTAACGATTTTTTAAATAATTCAACGTTCTAAACCTACGACAATCCTTCTCCTCAATTTATGGTAGAAACCGTAAAACCCTATCTGAAATGAATCAGGCCTAGATTGCATTTCTTTGCCATTCCGCTAACCCGAAAACCGTTCTAGACAGCTCCCAAATTATGAGCTATGAAGGTTTTGCTTTATGAGCACAAATTGTGAAATTTCAGCTGTAAACAGCATGGTGTATGAGCGATTCACGAGAAACAGTTTCTTCGATGAGTGGTGGTAAGGAATGGGCTAAAAAAACAATTAGATCTATAAGTTCTTTGTTTAAAAAGCACAGATTTTGACATTTCTACTATAAGTAGCAGACATTGATCACTAATTCATGGCACATGAGTAATTCGCGAGGAACGATTATTTCGATGAGAACTGGCTAACTTCACTGCATTTTTTTTTTTTGTAATTTTACACAACTGTACGTAGCAGCGTACTCTTCATGCATGTTCCTGTAATTTTACACAACTTATGTCCGTGTCTTTTCACACTACTTATGTCTGTGTCAATTCGCTGTACATAACAATAAAAAATACAATAAATTCATGTATAATAACAATGCAACTGGTGTGCTTCAACATAACGTCGTGTTAAATAATTTGTACTTCAAAGAGGAAAAAACTTTTAAAATACAGCAGTTTAATTTCGTGACTCTAAAAATCTGCTGAAAGATCTTAGTTGCTTCTGGAACAGTAATTTATTTAGATATAGAATACACTTTAGTTTTTCAGAAGCGCTTGGTAATGCATGGCATTGCGTTATTAACGAGCAGTTCCAACTGATGGAATTTCTTATCCTGCGAGTATTGGAACCCACGACCTTTGTGTTAGCGGTCAAAGAGAATAAACACGAGACTACCATGGTTGGTGAGAGTTGCAGTTCGTGACCTGGGATACTAATCCAGTCATTTTAGGGATTTACCTGGAAATAATTCCCTTAAAGGAGATACTGGTCATATGCATAGTACTAGTACCCAGTAACAACATATAAAAAACCAACACATATGGGTGCTGCGCTATTGCCACCATATTGGAAAACGGTGATCGATATTCACTTTTTTGCCCATGTTTAAAGAACAGTTAACAATATTTTTAAAAATTCACACAAAATTGAAGTACATTGAAAAATACATATTTTACGAAAGGATAACTTTCTTTGTATATGCGTTGGCTTCCATGTTATTCGCAAGATAATATTATGTAAATGAATTTTCGTTAATATATTATTTTTAATAGAACCCCATTATCTCAATAAATTGGTGGCTTGTGTTATAAATCAAATTAACGTTTTGTCGACAATTTATTTACTAATTTGTTCATAAAATCAAGTGTTCGTTAGGAAATTAAAGTAGACAGAAATGTAATGCAGATACCATTCAAAAGCTATAAGAAAATCAAAAACATTTCTGGGTTCAAGTATATATCTTTAAATTCCATTTACATTTCTTAAGAGGCAACAAACATCATTGGGAAAGTGACATCACTTGAATTGCTTTGGGCAGCCGGCTACACTGATAAAAAGAGCCACAATCATTATGGAATGGCTTTATGCAGTCAGTATTGGCACAATCTAGAAATGTTACTACGAAGAAAATACCTCTTCATTATATTAATGGGAATCCATCAAATCTCTCAACATTATATTCAGTGTTGTATTTTGCTGCAGAACAAAGCCAAGAGCAAGGACACACTTGTGTTATAACTTTGGACCAACCATTATTCATGAAAAATTCTGAAATAGTTTTGTCTATTGACAAGAACAATCCTGTAAGCTCTGTTATTGCGAGGCTTGGTGATTTTCATGTGTTATTCTCATTTCTTGGACCAATTTGTTATGTAATGAGAGGAAGTGGAATTGAGGAGCTGTGGTAAACAGTATACACCAAAAACTCAATCCCTCAAATGTTAACAGGCCATTCTTTTTCACAGGCTGTGCGGGCACTTATTCTGACAGAAGCGGCGAAAATTCAAATCGTTATTGTTCCTGATGGAGAAGGATTGGATGACAAGCTGCTCGTACTCCGCTCAAAATTGTTCAACCGTGTGCTCAGTTGCATCGAAGAAGCAGAAAATTACGATTTGCTTGAATTTCATGCATTTTTTTTTTTTTAGAACAAGTGTAAATATCTGGAGTCCAAGAGCAGAACAGGAAAACTGTGGTCGATATACCTTAACCAAGTTCTCAAGTTGAATTTTATTGAGATGAGAAAACTGGGAAATGGAAACTACATATTACAACTACTATTCAGATAATGCCACTCTTTCCACGCAGCAGGCCGCACACTATATGCCAAATCATCGCGACTTTATGTACAACAAATGATGAATCTTCAAGAATGTATGTCCCCGGATGACTTTAAAAAGTTTACTACCGATAGTTGCTTCACAATATGTAGTCAAGAAAAAGAATGGTCTGGCGTTTGGAAAGATATGAATATAGAACAAACACTGGTGAGATCAATGAAATCATTAGGAGGTTTGACTAGAGTACGAGGATTAAATGAAGATAGTATAATGAGATGGATTTTCTGTACCTCTATTGCATCAGAAATTGCTACAGAAGTTGAAGATTTTGCAGGTATTTCTCCTGAAACATCAGAGCAATACAAATATCTAAGGAACAGCAGCATTATAAGGGATGCAAATCACGAAAAAAATATTCTTGAACTGGCTGAAACTACATAACCCTTTCCAGATTTCAGAGAATCTAGCCAGTATATATTCTGGTATCGTTGGAGACAGCATGGTGTCATGTGATCTTGCCGTTGAAAAGGGAAAGGAATGTATGGATGCATTGAGGGGAAAAACATGTTTTGATGCAGTTATTCCAAGAAAGCAAGGGCAATACCACTAGTAGCTATGTCATCTGTTAACATTAGAGGGAACGTAGTTCCCATCATTGTGCAACAGTTATTCAACAGGATCATCTGCTTAAACAGCACTCCAGAAGACCTTAAAGAATATTTTTAGGTATGAATTTGCTCCAAGATCCTCTACTTTGTTCACTGAATCTCACATGCGGAAAGGAACGAAATCTTCTCTTGTTTCAGCTTTTCAACCAGAGAAGGAAAATATCACTTTCCCTCAGAATTGTTTGTATGTTGTGGATGGAGGCTACCTGCTGAACTGTGTTGTGTGGCCTAGGCCAGGCACGTACACATATGGTGATGTCATAGAAGCTTACAAGTCATATGTGGGAAGGCACTTCAGTAAGAATTCTATTACCGTTTTCGATGGTTATCCTGATTCTCCAACAGCCAAAGGTGAAGCACATATTCTTTGTTACAAGAAAAAAGTCCCCGAAGTTCAGTTCAACAAACATACTTATGTTACTCATGCCCAGTGTATCTTTCTCTGTAAAAAAAAATCCCATCACAGTGCTTGCACACGAATTCACAAAGGCAGGATTTGAGATACATCAAGCAGTGGATCACGCTGATGTTTTATCACCAAAGTGGCTCTCCAGTATGCCGCTGATACCAAACCAGTAGCAGTTGTTGGACAGGATACTGGCCTTTTGATGTTATTAACGTCTCTGTCCACAACAGAAAACATTTTATTTTTTTCGGCCATTAGCTGGTAATAAAGGAAAAGGTGTTTTCAATATCTCTAAGGAACGAGTGCTTCATCATGATGTTAAATATGTGGTTTTATTTTCTCATACAGTAACTCGCTGTGACACAACCTTTGCTGTTTTCAGGAAAGGGATAATTAAGTTTCTCAATTTATTAAAGTATAATGAATGGTTGAGAAATACAGTAAGGGTTTTCAACGAAAATAAGTCAACAAGAGAAGTAATTAGTACGGCAGGAAAGGAATTAAAGATTGCATTGTATGGCAAATCAAGGAACAAAACATTGGATGAGCACAGATTTTACATGTATAATCAACTAACAGTGAAAAGCAGCTGCAGGCTAATTTTGAGTTAGCCACACTTCTTCCTACGGTGGCAGATGCAGCTCAACACAGCTTCAGAGTTTATTACCAATTACAGAAGTGGTTGGGAAACGATCTGGACCCTTGTAAATGGGGATGGAGACTTTTTGGTAGTTACTACAACCTAAACTGACATCTCTCCCGCCAGTTCCAGATAGGCTGCTGAATTTTATTTCGTGGTTCTTGCGAGTGTAAACAAGCATGTCTTCTCTGCTCAGCTATGTTTGGTAAATGTGAAGGCCTAACATTTGAGAACTCACTTGATGTGGACATTGAAGACAATTATACTTGCTGAGTTGGTTGATAAAAAAGATAAACCTTTCTTATAGTTGAAACATTAAATATTTTTATTTGACATTTTATTATTTCACTTTTAAATGCTAGTAAATATTAAAATTCACACTTTTCTTTCATCTCTTGTGACTTTGAATTTGGATAGGTTGTATAAAAATGCATTGTCTGTGTTTATGCTGTACCATTTGAGTTATGAGTTAATTAAATTGGTGCTCACATGATGACGTGTTTACTATGTTCAGAAATGAAATCCCGCTTGTTAAATATTGTTGAATTATCGACCAAAAAAACCTACATATTATAATACAGACTAGAAACCCAAATTAAAACTAAAACGTGTTTCAAGAAATACTTTACAAGTTTTACAGATATAACTAGCAGTTTAATTATATATTGCCGTTTTATATTTTAAAAGTTGAACAAAAATTAATTGGAATAATTTTAACTTGCGAATAACTCAGGAACCAATGAAGATACAAGACATTCTACTCTACGGTAAAGTTTGTATTTTTAAATGTACTTCAGTATTTACTTTTTTTTTAAATATTTGTTACGGTTTTTGAAATATAGCTAACAAAGTGAACATCAGCCAACATTTTCCAATATGGCGGCCACAGCACAGCACCCACAAGTGTTGAATTTTGATATGTTGTTACTAAGTATAAGTGTCATGCATGTGTCAAGTATTCCCTTTATGGGAATTTTATCCATGTAAAGCCCTTTTTTGACTTAATATAACTGGCCTATAGGCCTACACACAATGCAGACTACATGTGGCAATCTTAATAAGCTATTTTTATACATACTGTGTTATTTTAACACACTCTTTACCAATTAAGAAGGAAAGATATTTTCCTTTTTCTTGCTACGGGTACTTTTGCTGAATTTTACAACTACTATATAGCACGATCCAGTGAATGGGCATGAATCAAGCTTATTATACCAAGTCAACTTAAGCTTAAAGTAAGTTTATATTAAATAAAAAAATTATTTTTGTAAGAGGACTATAATTTTACCCACAAGTGGGCAGGTGTAACTTCAGAAAAACATAATGCCGGAATCATATATATTAAAAATTTTCTTATTTAACCAACATTTAACTTTGCATAGTACAGCGATTTCACCACCAGAGAAATTTACAACCTAAGTCTAAGTGACCAATATAAATTGATAATGAGGCCAATGTTTGTTATTTGTAAATAAATATTTTTTTCTAGTCGCAATTAGCTCCGGCGACAATTTCCGCTCAATTACTTGTCAAAGTAAAAGAAGGGGCTACATAAAACATTTGCACTTCTTGTTAAATGTAATAGATGCATTGTTTGCAAAAATAATGTTGAGATTATTATAGTAATACTCCAATTTATAAGACTGGCGTTCACAGCATGGTATCAGGCTTTGCACATTGTTACTGTAAATCTATACGCTGACGCGAATTAGTTCATGCAAAAGGCGCATTGTAATAACATATAATAAATTTAGATGTTAGTAAAAACATTTTATAGTAAAGTTATCACGTCTTACTTTAGAGAAGGTAAAACAGTTACATCCTGCTATTTAAAAACAAGCTTAAAACTTTTCCTTGATAGGATAGTTATCTCTACCCAAATCTATAGAAAAAAATTACAAATATTTTAACTTATAAAATTTGCAGTATGTATCACGCATTTTTACAATGAAATTAGAGTAATTTTACAAGGACAGTATGGTAATAAAACACAAAATTACGTTCATCATTACTATATATGTCAGTATATTAATGCACTTACATTCAAAAAGTAATTAAATATCAACTTTCTAGTAAATTTAATTATTTAATTGTGCTTCTTCATGAAAGGTCTGTACACATTTTTTGGATCAGTAATAACATTAGTGTAATATTACACTTACTCTCATAGTATTCCGTAGTTAAACTTATAGAAATATATATTTTTTACATTGTACGTCAAATCCGCGAAAAAAGAATATTTTTGAGTTTCCCTCTAAAGAAACACAAATTTAGCACTAATTTGTGGTGTACGAGGTATTCACGATAAACAATTATTTCAGTAAGTGGTCGCTAACTTGAAAGTTCATGCGGGCGAAGAAACCAATTAATGAACAACTTTTTTGTTTGACGAACACAAATTTTGTCATGCCAGCTATAAGCAGCACAAATTGAACTTTCATTCGTGATACATGAGCGATTCGCGAGAAACAATAATTTCGAAGAGAGGTAGCTAACGTGACGTCAAATCGGTAAATAACGAACCATTGAGCTGTAATGTTTTTTGCCGTTTAGCCCAAATTTTTATATATCTGCTAATAGCAGAACAAATTAAGTACTAATTCATGATGTAAGAGTGAATCGGGGTAAATATTATGTAGGTAAACGGTGGCTAACTTGACGTCAGATCGGAAATTTTTTTTAATATACAGTCTATAAATAGCACTACAAATACCATCATGACGAGATTAAATTAATGACATTGCATGTGATATTCCATAATTTTAATAAAAACACGTATAATTAATCATCTCGGTCAAATTACTTGCTATATTTATGGGATCATGATTAATGATTTGTTTAATACCGACCGAAAATGCACAGAACGCTGCTGTTAATGGCGCCACCTACCACGCACTTCAAATATGATGTTGTGGGTTTGTAAATACGTTTTTTACGAAATCATTTCACATGTGCCCATTGTGCAATACAAAAGAAAAAAACACCTCTGACAAGGACAAAATGACACTAAGACACCACACGTATTATAAACACTGTTTCTAAGCCTTTCAACTAAGTTACAACGGCCTATTCAGACTGCCGTACTTCAAATGTACTATAACTAGATGTATGTTAAATCGAGGTAGAGACGTTGCTGCACTTTCCTACATACATTTCACCAATAAAATTATATGGTAACCTCTTTCATAGTAAATATGAATCGGAGGGAATCTTGTACCCTAGTTCAGTGCTTAGGTCGCTGTGGGGATGCGGAATTTGATGTGCGCAATAAGGTTTCCCTTACAGCTCCGTCACTTCGATGTATCTCTTCTCAAAGATTGTTTCACATGTGTCTGGTCCGTTTCCCTCCTGGAATGACAGCACGTTCTATGAATCTCTATAAATTTTTTAGTTTGATTTGCTCTTACTATTGCAATATACCATGCTTTACTAATAATGTAATATTGTGTACATCTTGGGCACCCTTCATAACTGAGGATGAACCAGAAATAAGCATGGAATACAGCGCGACTTATAGTTCAAGAGAATACCTAAGGGTCAACTACAACGTTCATAAAATAGTTTGTTCAAGTGCGAAATCCTGAAATAGAAATTAGATTGCTTTTCACATTGCTGACAGACATATTAATCACATGTCCAATGGTTACCCAACTTCTCCCATGCCTCTGGCAATGATAATGCATTATTTACACGTGAATGTAATGATAGTTGCAATGATTTCCTTTACGTACTGTTTTTTTCACTCTTACACATTCAACTTTTCTTGCGTTTTGTTAATATTTTTATTTCCCACTGGGTTAAATATTTTTAGTTACGCTACTATTAAATAGTGCCGTTAAAAAGTAAACCAAAATTTAATGGAAAGTTCTCGAGTACTTCAGCCTCTGCATCAATCTTATTATTATTTTTTTTTTTAATTCTCAAGAAGAATTATGTGACGTTTAATTTTACCGTGAGCTACAGTAAACACGCCGCAGTTCAACTTTTAACATGTATTTAGGCAGCAATCAATCCAGCAATTTGCATTAAATTCTTACATTTCTGGACTGATTGCGGCCTCAAAGTACGTTAGAAGTTCAACCACGATGCTTGTACTGCAGCACAAGATAAACATAATCCATGCTTTGATAGCAAATTTCACATATTTTTCTCACGATTTCATAAGAGCGGAAAATAAAACAATCCAATGAGGTGGCTGATGCAGAAACATCTTGGAAATGTACATTTTTATAAGTATGCAATTATTGAGATACTTCCAGCTGTAACTTTATGTTGTGACAAAGTAGACCTTAATTTGCGAGTATTAGGATACTAAGGGTAATTGTTGCATGCCTAAGAAAATGTTTCTAATGTATCGAATTCACCATCGTGCTTGGTAGATATATCACGCCGTACACTGTTTCACCTCCAACACTTTTTTTATGTAGTACTACTATCATTTTTTAATTGTGTTGCGATGCTAATTAAAACATGAAAAACCTTCTTGCAAATTTGGGTGAACTTCACCTGAATACATTCGAGACAATGTCTTAAAATACTAAACACATTTTATACACCAGCTTGCCTTCGGTATCAAATTATCTGAGTAAATAACCATTCATTGAAATGTTTTCAAATGTTTTAAATTTTATACCTATGTGATTTACGTCATTTTTGTAAAAAAATGAAATACGAAACAGTGAGGTATTAATTGGTTACTGTATAAATTTGTTAGTCCTGCCAGTATAATAAGCGTGAGTTTGTCACTTTTCACACAGAGCAAGAGACGGGGAAAAAAAGGAGTTATAATGTTAAAATATTTTTTTCTTAAAATTTCCTTGTGTTAAAAAGCTGCTTGGCTGGTTTTAGACCAAAAAGAGCATATTTTCAACTCCGCTCTATAATACATAGGTAACTTAGTACCCTTCATTGTCGCTAGATGAAAATGTCGAGACGTAGCGCTCGTGGCGCTATCTTCAGTTCATAACAGACACTACTCTTTGATGTATCGTTACAGTGCTGCCACCTAGGAGCGAAATATTCAACCATAAAATTATGCGAATAGCACAAAACTTAAACTTTTCTGCTACTGCACACTTGGACCGCCACTCAGCCTAAAAATATTCAGCCTAAAGTCATTCAGCCTAAAAAATACAACAGCTCTCGTGTCATTGTAGTCAAGATCAAAATTTCGTTCAGCCTAAAGTCATTCAGCCTAAAATTACTCAGCCTACAGTCATTCAGCCTAAAGTCGTTCAGCCTAAAGTCGTACAGCCTAAAATTATTCAGCCTACAGTCACGCAGTCTAAAGTCATTCAGCCTAAAGTTATACAGCCTAATTTTAGGCTGATTGGCGTGTACCCCATTAGAATGCGCCACAGTGCCGAGTGCTCTATGGATTAATTCTATTACCAATAGAATGCAGTGGTGTGCAGCGTGATTATTTACACTCATGTCCCACGATAAAACGAGTTTATAAAAAAATACGTAATATTATTTATGCAGACTTTTTACAACAAATTTACTACCGTAAAAGAAAAAATTTTTGTTTCTCAGATGCTAAGAAAAATGCTAGAGTGCAGAGCATTTTTAGTGAGCCGACCAACACAAGTTTGTTTCACGAGCACGCTGCATACAAGCTACAATGGCCACACACATATTTAATTTTTATTTTACGATTGTCTCGCAAACTTTTAATTCAGTTTTCATTTTAAAAAAAAAATTACTGTTTTTCATGGAATTTTCCTTACTTTTGTTGGTGGAGCGGGCCGGAGAGAGACGGAAATATTGACAGCTCGGCGGGGTTCGTCATCACTTCTCGTGTGTTGATGGCGCACGCAAGGACGGCCTAACTCACCATGCGCACACTCACCGAGCGTTCCACTAGAAGTTTTTCCGCTGATTTTTTCTTTTCACGGCTGTGGCTTACCTATTGCGGTAAATGTGTTTTGTTATTGTTTTGTGCCAATATACTTTTTTAAAATTACCTTAAATTCCAACGAAACATTCCCGTGGATTTACCTTTTGGGGGGGGGGGGTGAAGTGGGATTTAACGAAACATCTATTTAGAGCAAACAGTTTTGGGTCCAATGGCATTTCGTTAAGTAGGGGTTCTACTGTATTTTAACATTAACGCACACAGTTTTAATGTTAAACATATCTGTATTTAATCACTTCAGGACAAATTCATTAAGTCAAATCTAAAAATAAATATAAATGCACGCAACTGTTATCTAAGCTAGTGTACACAAACTATATACATACATACACGTTAATATGTTTTCACAGCAGCTGGCTGGTGGCTGCTAGTCTGTAGTCTCCCTCTGTCTCTCTCTCGTACTGTTGGTAGGGAGCTGGCTACAGTGAAGGGAAGTGTTGTGCCGGTCTTATAGGTTAATGAATTATTTTTAATTAAGCATTAATCGTAAAGCAAAAACAACACTCCCTGACAAATACACATCACAAATAATGCCCACGAATAAAACACAGAAGAGAAGACATGTCTTTTCGCCTTTTCTCCCCCTTTGTAGTGTGACTGCATACAAAACACTTCCGCTGTGGTTTCTTCTTAGCCACGGTAGAGGGCACTGGAGCTGGAAAATGTCTAGCAGTAAGACGCAGTGGGGAGGGTGTACCTTCTTTTGGTCACCTGCCTCCTTTAGAGGGAGAGCGAATGGGACAGAATTCCTCTATCAGCTGTGTGATAAGATTCTGTCTGAATTCCAACAGTGTAGACTTCTTGCCTGTTTTCAGGTTGTACAGGGTATGGAAATTCAGCACAACCATATCTAACACATGGAAGAACAGCTTTTTATACCATTTCAAAGATTTCCTGGTACTATCTATAAAACTCATTACCATGTCAGTTTTGTCTACCGCACCCATATGCTGGTTGTATTCCAATACTGTTCTTGGTTTTCTCACAATGACAGCTCTAGATTTTAGTTTTACGTCCTGCATTTCATGTTTGTGCATGGTAGACAGCATGCAGACATCACGCTTGTCATGCCACTTTTC
>PNEQ01072029.1:0-11796 GCA_003012365.1 Medauroidea extradentata
CAATGGTGGACCCAAAGAAATAATAACGAAGAATCTTTCTGGCCTAGAATCACCTTCTTCCTACTACTTGCTGTGGTCCCACTCGCTGGACGCCCTTGAGCAGTCGTCGCAATCCAATACTCGTCACTATCACTTCAGATCACACTAGGCACCTGCCAGCAAAAACTCTCGCTCCTGCTGCAGCTCCCCCTTATATACCTCACCTTCCTTCTTCTCGAATTATCTCGGCGGGTCTCTGTTCTCCAACCTCCTGGAAAGATGTCGATTCAAAGTCACGCACCACCCCGAGAGATAAAGAGGGAACAGGATCATTCCAGATCACGATATCTCCCTCGGTTACCCGATACTGGGCGCAGGTGGTTATCATGGAGTAATACAATCCACGCGGCACCCGAGGAGGCCTTTTAGCGCTGCCGCCACTGTATTGTATTTCGCCGCCCTGCCCGACAGCCACGGCACCGAGGAGTGAGTGGGAAGGGGTTGTCCTAGTCTGCCACCACAGTATCGTACTACACCGCCCAGCCAGACAGTCGCGGCTCGCAACAATATATTAATGATTTGAATAACATACAGCACTGTGTGTTGGTCTGTTAGTTTGTAGTACTGTGAGAAGTTTTATCACTACATATGTTGTGTACAACTACAGTTTAGGAACACTATCTTCGCTTGTGTACACAGTGCACGGCTGTACTGTGGCGGTCAGGATAAATACAGCTCAGTAATTCACATGCTATACTAATGGTTACATTCTGATGCTCCACAACTTGCAAACACAGTTACACTGGCGTTTGTAATCCCAGGACATCCATACAATCCTCCCGATAGGGTCTCTTGAAGATGACTACTACCTAAGCAGAACAGTTGGAGATCACAAGGTATAAGCCTGGAAGTGTGCAATTGAAGAAATATTAAATAAACCTGGTTATTGACATTTTCAATGTGCTCCATGTAAGCGGTTCGTAATACATCGTTCAGTGTTCTCGTAAAAGAGCCTAACCACAAGGAATATGCTGGAGCTGTTAAGTACAAAAAGTACCGTTTCAAGACAATCCATGTCCAGCTGACGGTCCCAAAGTAGCCTGTGTCCAAAACATTTTGCGTTTAGAAGAGAGGCCTTTATGTAGCATTGTGTTAGTATTTTTGAAAACTATAATAAGATTTTGTGGAAGGTGACATCAGTTTATTCTTGAATTACACAAAATGATGTATGCTGAATAAGACTGACTTACTTTGCAAATGATCTAAAATAGAATGGGAAACTTTACTATATTTTCCACAAGACTTTCATCTTTTTCTGGTGGAAAACATATTTTATTCACAGACGTTTCTTCGCGTGATACTGATATCAAGGAAAGGAAAACATGTCGCGCGAGAATATTAGCTAGCGGCTGTCGTCTTGTTCCGGTTCGCAAGCAGAGGAGATAGCTGGCCTTGCGACAGATGTAAGCTTCTCCAGTGGTTACCGCTCGGTGGGAAACAACGCAGTTCTCAACCAAGCATAGCTGTCAGGAGCGGTATTGAGCAGAGTAATGACTAGACAGGCTACTAACAACATATACATACTGTATATTGACAGCTATATCCGGCACAATATATTAAAACCCCAGGTTTTCTGTTCAACTTGTACACTCATATGTCATCTACTTTAACCGTGTCAACATACGAAATAAGACTTTCAAACGAATATATGACGTAGACACAAGGAACTCGTAACGCCCCTGTACAAAACACTGTGTTTGTGTGTATATGTGTAAATACATTCTAGGCGCTTGCAACAACAGAAACATTTATTTCTCCCTCACGATGTAATACTCAAACAACAATGTTCACAAAACATTGCGACAAGCAATTGTATGCAATAAGAGGGTGGCAGCCCTGTTATTTTCGTGAACGGCATCAGTCGAAAGGCTGACTTCTTTACAGTTCGAAGATCTCAGTAACATTTCCCACACAATCGTAATTTAACTCCAAACACTTTTGTTGTTTTACCAAAATACTATTCTAAAACTGGAATTTCAAGGGCTTATTCCTCCCCTAATATTCACATGGCTTGAAACTGTCTCATATGATGTCTACTGACTTTATTGTGAGGAATCACCTCTCGAAGTTTGGGCGTTTAATTTCCTTACATCAGTTATATAATTGTTTTGTTACATGGTAATAAAATTTACAATTTTATGAATAATAATACACATGTTACATAATGTATTCACGCCAACCTAGTATGATCTTAAATTATAAAGGTTATTATTTTAGAATTAAAAGATAAATGACTAGCTACATTTGAAAAGCCTACGGTCCTGTAGTTAGTTGATCACCCTGCCACTAGGTGCGCTACAAACAATGCTCGTCAGTCTAGTTTGAGACCTTTTAGTCCAACACTGCTTGTTCTTTTGCTTCTGCAGCAAACATCTCGTAGGCAAGTGTCTGTCTCCTAGGCCAGTTGCAATATTACTATATTGAAAGTACTTGCAATCGTTCCGACATTTTTGTGAGCAACAAATTAACTCGACTTAATTGTGTCAGAAAACCAGTCATTCGATTAACTGAACTCGATAAACATTAAAGTCTTAATAATTTTAAAAGCATTTTACTTTTTGCTAACTGTATTAACTTACAAGCAGCTATACAAAATACGATATTGACTTATTTTGTAGCGTTTACAATGATACAGTATACTACGTGTCTGACAAGACTTGACCGCTGAGAAACGAGTGCACTGGTATATGCGGACAATTTGGTGGTATGGCTGTAAGCGCGGGAGGCGGTACTGCAGGTATAGTCCATGCACAGACATAATACAGGAAGATCAAAGACACAGAAAATGATTTTCCGACCAAAGACATTGCCCAAGGAAGGAGGGGAGAGGTGTTATATACAAAATAAATATATTATATGGGGGACAAATGTTTAATAATCATTGATCACAGTAAAGATTTTTCACTGTTGTACAAAATATTAATACGTCTTTGGTGATCCATATCATATTGCTTTTAGTGAAATAGTAGCTTGTATATAAATATAGTTTCTAATATCTCCCCCGCCTCCACCTACTGAAATAATTGGTTAATTGTGCACAAGGACATTGTAAGCTGCTAACACCAGCAGAGAATGACGCCAATACGTAGATACAAATACCAAGTATAAAAAATGTTGGCTTATGTTAGAGTAAGGCAGTAGAACGTTGCGTCCAGTGGACATTCATCAGTCATATAGGTAGACTTGTGTGTAGTGAATGTGTGTGTCTCCTCCTGATGTCTGTCTTCACCACTGCTCTACAGTTCTGTCTTGATAACTATTCTGTCCATCTCCTGTCCCGCATTAGTGCGTCCCGACGTTAGTGTCGTCAATGTTTATTACATGCTTCCGCCCAGTTACCTCACATCACTTCTCTTAAACTGTTGTTTGTAAGAGAGTTTACAGTTAACAGTGTAAGCTTGCTCACATTTCTTGCAGCAATTATTTGTTTTGTTATAATCTAGTTGAGTTATGTCGGAGGCCACGTTGATAGAATCGTAGCAGTACAATAGACAATTCTGGTTTACAATTTTATCGGCAGTGTACACAGGCTGCGTCGTATTTCCACAAACTTTAGCAACTCTCTCTCTCTCTCTCTCTCTCTCTATATATATATATATATATATATATATATATATATATATATATATATATATATATATATATATATATATATATATATCAGGCGATTGCAATGTTATTTTGACGTAACAATGCCAATATATAGGAAGCTCTGTTGGAAGCTTTGTTGTGTTGCACATTACAATGTATAGTGCGTTGTCGTAAACGCAAACAAGTGGTAGATTCCGAATCAGTTGTGTTTCTAACCGTCCATTATTAAAGTTTACGCTGTTCATTTAATTGTGGTATTCCGCTGAAGCGTACTTGTAATCATACATACATTCTGCCCATTCAATGAAACCCATTTCACCAGCAGCATGCCCAGTTTCCCAGCACATTGGAGTACATATTTCTCTATCGTACAATGTGTATGCAACCAGGTTTCGTCCGTATACACTACAAGTTTGAAGACCTTTTTCATTTTGTTGCAGTGCAAGAAGGTAGGCTGAATTTTGTGCGACAGTATCATTTCGCTCTGTTTACATGTGTCTAAAATTTAAAACTTACCGCTTTAATTACTCTCAATTATGATGTATCTTTCTTCCTATAAAACAAATGCATTTTTTTTTTCAAAATATTTAAGAGTTTATGTAAAGAGGGAATTTCGTTTCGTAATTGATAATATTCCATAAATATTCGGTGAAGTCTGCTTTTGTCAAATTCATGTGTCTTCTTTCATCGTGAACGCCGTTTATTTGGGGTGGAAATGGCAGTTCCGGCTTTCTCACATTCTCTGGCAATGTTGCGCACTTTCTTTTCTCTTATACCTACTGCTTTGTCCAACAAGATAATAGGACCAGTTTTCTTTTTTTTTTTCTTTACAAAACTGTGAAACTTTGCAAATAATCTCCCTAGTTTGAGACCTGTTCACTTCCCGTGAGTTGCCAACCTAAGTTTGTTCTGTAGAATTATAAGCTCACTATTATGTTATTACGATACCACCAATAACACACGTTACAACTCAAATAACAAGAGTGACAAATATTCACGGCGATCTTCAGAAATACACAACACTCAAATACAATGGGCGAGATTCACGCTGGCCATCTCTCTCTCTCTCTCTCTCTCTCTCTCTCTCTCTCTCTCTCTAATATATATATATATATATATATATATATATATATATATATATATATAAGAACACAGTCTGACTAACTGATCGACTGGCATATCAAATTGCAGCCCAAACCGCTGGACCTAGAAATGTGACATTTTTGTGTGGGTTCCCTTTAGATTGTAGGCGAACGCTAGGAAAGGATTTTTCGAAACTCGTCCCCTAAGGGGGTGGAAAGGAGTGAAATATGTTTTATAAGATTTATCTATATAGCTCGAACCCGACAGTCTATCGTCGTGACTTTTACTTCAGTGGGTCAATCATAAAAAAAGCATATTAGCCAATTTTAGGGTTTTTCGAAAATCAACCTTTAAGGGGGTGAAAAGACCTGAAATGTATTTTCGATTAACTATCGATATCTATCGAACCCTTCGGGATACATAGTTGCTTTTTACTTCAAAATGATTATGATGATATGATATGAATATCCAAAAAGTTGTTTTTAGATTCTCGCAATTCGACTCCGAAAAAGTAAAATTGAGGGAAATGTGTTTTTTATTAATCGTTTGTTCAACTTAAACCCGAAGGGTCATGATTTTTACTTCCGTTAGGCACGTGTGTGTGTGTGTGTGTGTATATATATATATATATATATATATATATATATATATATATATATATATATATATATATATAGGACTTCAAGACGTTTCGATAGTCATTAATTAAAGGGGTAAAATACGTGAAATATGTTTTTGATTATTCTTCCATAACTATTGAACCAGTCGAGATATCGAAGTGCTATTTGCTTCAGAATGATGTTTTCGTAAAGACCGAAAATATATTTCAGGATATTTTCCAAATTTCACTGCAAAGATGTAAAAAGAAGGTAAAATAGGTTTTCGAATCGTAATCGGTATATATCGATCTCACTGTCTTTTTAGACATTGACGTGTTTTTTGCTTAATATTAATGCTAATGTGTATATTTTTAATGTAGTTTATTTATTTTTCGAAATTTGACACCTAAGGGGGTGAAAAGTTATAAAACGGGATGAAAATTGTTTTCAATTAACTGTCTATATATTTTAAAATCAACGGGCTATTGTCACTGTTTTCACTGGAATTTGACGCTCATACAATAGCCTTAATTGTCTATAAAGGTTTTTTTCTTTCGAAATTCGAACCCTGAAGAAGTGAAAAGACATGGAACGTGTTTTAGGTATGACTGCTATCAAACCCGTGAAGATATAGAGTTGCTTTTGATTTTATGATGATAAATACGTAAATGCCCGTAAACAAATTTCAGAACTTTTCTAAATCCGAACTCTTAGAATTGTGAAGGAATGGAAATTATCTTCGAATGAATAGTCGATTATACTTTCACTCAATGGGTTGTCATCGTAATTTTCACCTCAATTGGATACTTATACAAATTTTTTACACGTAATTGTAAGATTTTGCCAAGTTGAATCATTAAAAAGGTGAAAAATATTTGTTTTTATTCACCCCATGATATCTACCCAACCAGTGGAGATATTGAGATAATTTTTGCTTCAGAATGATGCTTACGTACATACGAAAAATAATCAGTTCAGTTTTTATTATGAGAAAATAACTCTCAAATACCAGTTTAAAAGGGCGGGGGGTTATGTAGTCTTTGTAAACCTCTCAAAACAGATTCTCCGAAAAAAGCAAGTACAGCCATAGAGAAGTAATTTATAGGGAAGTTCACAGTCTTCAATTATATCGTTACATATGGTTGTACAACCTCTATGCACCCAGTGACTGAATATTTTATTTTAATTAACTTTAGACGGTACGTATTGAGGTCGCTGACATCAATAATCGCACTAGATGTAAACAAGTCATAATATGACCTATACTACTTGTGAGTCGTATTATGTTATTCACTTGTTTTTCTTTATACATTGTTTTTTTTTTTTTTTGGGTAGTTGTTTGTTTTGTTTTCATTGTCATGGAAGAACAGTAGCAAATGTATTTGGTGCATTAATAGCAGATAATAAATGTGTGTGATTCTATATTTCAACAGCTTACTTCATGGAACATTTATTGGTCATCCGGGCCGGATTGTGAAAGATCTGGCATTTGTTATTCTGTTAAGACTCGTTGAGAATTGGAAAAGAATGGAGAAGCTCTTGGCGAAGAAAAGGGTTATAAAATGAAACATTACTCATGAAGAGAGCGACGTTGCTAAACTTGCGAGTGGGGATAAGAGTGGAAGAATAGTACACCAGAAAAGAGTGCAATTTATGTTAGACGAGGTTGATAAACTACTGGTGGATTTTAGCACTGCATTAAATGACGAGGACTACACAACACATGAAGAGGATCTCGGTGAAGCAGAAGATCGACTGACGGACTTACTTGTCAAGATCCATGAAGTCGGATCAGAAAAACATGACATTTCGTCGCCGAAATGTGACATCGAAAGTGAGGTTAGATTGACCAAGTTACAGTTGCCAGTGTTTGGGGGCAACTTGCATGACTGGATATCCTTAAGGGACCTACTTGAATCTGCTGCTCATAATAATAAGAACCTTTCGGGAGCCCAAATACTACAATGTCTCAAGGGGATATTACAGGGTGATGCAGCTGTATTATTGAAGTCTATTCCCATCAGTAGCGCCAACTATCTTGAAGCCTGGAATATATTAACTACGAGGTATGAAAACAAGCGCGAGTTGGTGGATGCAACCTTGAAACGTCTATTTTCACAACCAACAATTCAGCAGGAGTCTGTAGGTATGTTGCGTCGCATGTTGGACAATGTTGTTGAGTGCACAAGGTTGCTTAAAGTTCTGGGGCAGCCAGTCGAGCACTGGGATGCAGTACTTGTGTTTGTTGTAACGGAAAAGTTAGATAGTGATTACAGAAAATATTGGTAACTGTCATTAACCGGTGATGAATTGCCAAAATTTGAAAAACTCGTGCAATTTCTGGAACATAGAACCAGTGCACTAGCTGCAGCAACTTGTTCGAAAGCAAAAACTGTTGCTGGCTCTACCAATAAAATTCAAGGTAGTAGGAATCTTTCAGTTTTGCATGGTACTACACATGAGCATACTTGTGTCAAATGTGCTGAAAACCACGCTCTGTACAAATGTCCTGAGATTTTGGCCGCCTCAGTCCAGTAGAGATATGCCTTTGTTAAAGACAAATGGTTGTGTTTAAACTGCCTAAGCGCTACTCACATGTCACGACAGTGCTATTCATCAAAATGCAAGATATGTCAAGGACACCGCCATGCATTGTTACATGAAGAACCAGCATCAGACAAACCTACACTAGCAGAGGTATCATACAATTCAGTGCAGTCCTTCCCCTCGATGGTGTTGTTGTCAACTTCATTAGTTCAGGTTTAGGACTGTAGAGGTAACTCAATCACATGTCGTGCTTTACTTGATTCTGGCTCAGAAGCTAGCTTCATAACTGAGGATTGTGTGCAACTGCTTGACTTAAAGAAGCAGCCATTGAACGTTACAGTGTCAGGCCTAGCATCCAACAGCATAGGTAAGGTCTCTAGCCTTGTTCAACTGAATTCAGTCTAACCCTAACTGCACACCACTCCCTAGTGTGAATGCTCTTGTAATGCCAAAATTGACAAGATGCCTTCCTCAGGAGTTTATTATTCCCAAGGCCTCCTGGTCCCACATTAAGGGGCTGAAATTATCTTGCCATTCGATGTTTGAAACAGTTAGCCAAGGATGAACAAGATATCTTTCCGCACTGGCTGCTCCAATCTTGATGAGCGACTTCTATGTTGATGACCTTCTGTATGGGGCAGACAGCATCCAAGAAGCTTTAGAATTACAGAAACAACTCATTTCTCTCTTAAGTCAAGGGGGATTTCAGCTGAGACAGTGGACTTCAAGTGCACCAGAAATCCTTGAAGCTGTATCAGTTGAGCTACGGAATTCTGCAGAATCTTGGAATTTCAACGAAGATAGCATGGTCAAGACAGTGTGAGTGGCATCCTATCCTGGAGCTATTGCATTTTCGTGTACACTATCTAATCCTTAGTACCAACATCTAAGTGTCTTATATTATCTGAGATCTCCGAAGTGTTCGATCCATTGGGCTGGCTTTCACCTGTGATTGTTCATGCCAAGGTTTTGCTCCAGTCTTTGCGGAAGCTTTCTTTGGATTGGGATGATCCCCTTCCTGATGAAATGTGCGGAAGCTGGAGTCAATTCATAAGTGAACTTCCCCTGTTGGACGTAATACATATCGATAGGTGCCTTTTACTTCCTAACCCTAACAGATGTGAATTGATAGGATTTTGTGATGCGTCAGAGATGGCCTATGCAGCCGTGGTTTATTTGCGCTCACATTATAATGATGGCTCAGTTTTGGTGCAACAAGTTACTGGAAAAACCAAGGTAGCTCCACTCAAACAGATTTCCATCCCACGATTGGAACTTTGTGGGGCCCTGCTTCTCTCAAAGTTGTTAAATGCTGTGCTGCATGCATTATCGTTGGAGGAAATTCACATTCAAGCCTGGACCGATTCCACTGTTGTGTTAGCATGGTTGGCATGTCCTCCAATGCACTGGAAAACATTTGTGGCGAACAGGGTAGCTGTAATCCAAAGTCATGTAAGCAGTGCTGACAATCCTGCAGATTGTGCCTCCCGGGGGTTGTTGCCAAGTGAACTTGTTTCGCATCCATTATGGTGGTCTGGTCCACCATGGTTGCAGAACCCCGGTCCCTTGAGAGCCAGTGAAAAATAGTTGAACCTGATCAACTCCTAATGGAACATGAGAGAAAGGTAACAGTGTTTAATGTGTGCACCAACCCTGAAATTGCATTGTTGGATAGGTAGTCTTAATTAAGTAAACTTCAACGTGTGATGGCAAGGTGCTTGAGATTTGTAAACAACTGCAGGAAGTCCAAAAATGACAGACTGTTACATTCCTTAACTGTGTGTGAACTTCAAGTAGCACTGTTTCGTTGGGTGAGCATTGTACAGAAGGAAAGCTTTAGTGACGACAATCGTTGTCTCACAAGTGACATACCTCTTAGTTCAAAGAGTCGTCTTGCAAGCCTTGCTCCATTTCTGGATAAACGTGGTGCAGTCAAGGTGGGCGGTCCAATTCGGAAGTCATGTATTCCTGAAGAGCAAAAACATCCGGCCGTGTTACCAGCCCATGGTCAGTTGACCAAGCTTGTAATAATGCATGAACATGTGGTAAATCATCATGCAGGACCTCAGTTGGTGCAAACTGTCTTGCAACAACAATTCTGGATTTTTCGTGCCAGAGATTATTATTTGCCAAACTTTGAAGACATGTGTAACCTGTTGTCAGCGTGCCACTACTGCTACTCACATGATGGCCGACCTTCCAGCACCAAGAGTATGTGTTTCATGTCCATTTTTACACTGTGGGGTTGACTACGCTGGGCTGTTCCAGCTTAAAAATAACTGCAAGGGACGCAGCAAAATTAAGTTTAAAGGTTATGTAGTGCTATTTGTATGCTTTTCAACCAAGGCCATACACATTGAACTAGTGAGTGACCTGTCGACAGCAGCATTCATGGCTGCGCTTAAGCGTTTCATTGTTCAATGTGGAAGGCCTCTAGAGATTTTTAGTGATTGAGGTACCAACTTTGTTGGAGCGGCACGCGAGTTGAAGGAACTGTTTGCAATGGTCCAGTCATAGGAGCTTCAACAAACAGTCTGTGACTGCCTTGGTGGTCAGGGTATTTCTTGGCAGTTTAATCCTCCTGCAGCTCCTCACCAAGGAGGGCTTTGGGAGGCTGGAGTTAAGAGCACGAAACATCACTTGTATCGTGTTGTGGGAGGTGCTAGTCTCACTTTTGAAACATTTTACACCATTCTGACTATGATTGAGGCCTGTCTCAACTCGAGACCACTTACTGCACTGTCCAGTGATCATAGTGACCTTTCAGCACTTACTCCAGGCCACTTACTTATTGGAGACTCGTTGCTGGCACTGCCACATCATGAGGAACCAGATGTAAAACTCAACAATGTGGCCAGATGGAAGATGTTACAAAGAATAGTTCATAACTTTTGGTGACGCTGGTCATCTGAATATCTGTCGAGACTTCAGAATCGGCCAAAATGGTGGACGAAACAGCCCAACCTGCAGGCCGGAGACATGGTCATTCTAAAGGAAGAGCACATGCCGATCCATCAGTGGAGGCTGGGTCGCATCACTAACATCTTCCCAGGCTCGGATGATTGTGTGCGTTCAGTAGTTATGCAGACTGTTTCCGGAGAAGTTAAGCGACCAGTCGTCAAAATTGTGCCTTTGCCGTTCTAGTTTTATAAGTGACTAGCAGTCCCCCGCGGCTTTGCTCGCGAGTATTATTCGCAACGTCTGGTAATATTTACTTTAATTGAAGAACCTATTTGTACTCAAGATTGGTACTTCAGTCATCAAATGTTAGAATGTCCATGCGGCTAGTTGAACTAACTCTGCAGCAGGATAAGTAGCTATAGCTGTCCACGCGAAAAGCAGTCTTAAGTTTGTCCCTGCCACTAACAACGACTTCGCCTGGGCCTTATTTATAAAACTGCCAATTTGACGCTGTGGGATAGTTACAGACACCTAAGGTAAGAGGTGAATCGAATGAAAAACATCTTATTTACCCTGTGCACAACCATTGGTGACGGTGCCCTCAATTACATATTTTCAACATATTCACTGGAACTTTATTGCTACTACAAAGTTTCAGTGGGTAAAGGTTTCACGGAAACGTATTTGGTACAGCAAACTTAATATTGGTGAGATGATATATCGTCGTTTTACTGCCAAAAGCTGCCCAGTCAAAATGAGATAAAATGATAAAAATGCTAGGAATATGTACATATTGTTCACGAACAATTGCCCAAGTTTTAAGTATATTCGTCATTACGTACTGTTGCGTCACAGTATAGAAACGTACCACATTTTTGTTAATATCTACAATTTAATAGTGTTTTTAAACAAAATAACATTAATGACTTAATCACTTATGGCAGTATACCGACGATATGTCAGCTGATGTTGTAGAGGAACCTAAGTGTAAAGCGAACTGCAATTTTACCCCTTTTAAACGACTACATGTAAATTG
>PNEQ01072030.1:0-29456 GCA_003012365.1 Medauroidea extradentata
GCAAGATTTTGTTTTCCGGCGACAGTGACCTTGTTGCACCTTTTTTTATTAATTAAGCATGTATAAATTAGATGCTTTAATAATAAAACTTATGTTTTATGTGCTTAAGTTAGCATTATTTAAATTTAAAAATACAAAAAATGTATTTATACACATAATTCTAAATCCAGGGTGGCATTTGCCCCCCCCCCCCTTTTGTAATCCCAAATGACGCCTCTGTGCAGAAGGCGAGTGCTCCAGCAACTGCACCAGCATTTTAGACTATACTTTAATAAAGAAGATAAACAAATTGTTACTTTTTAGTTTAAAAATCTGTAACTCGTTCATTTAAGACTGAGAGAATTTCAGTTAGTTCACGCATTTCACATTTTGGACACGAATTTTATCAAGAGACTGCTTTCAAGCGAATTATTATTATTTTTTTTTTGCGTTGAGGGGTGGTTCTTACAGGGTATTTCACACCAGAATGCGGCCACTTGAAAGGATTTTGCCACCCTAAATAATTAACTTTGCTCACGCTATTGCTTGTTACCGTCAACTGCCGCGTACCTGTTCTGCGTTATACCTTGAGATATGCGAGGCTGGCACTGTAGCGTGATATCTAAATAACATGCGACAACGCTGTGCGGAAATCGTGTAGGCAGCCGCTGCTTATTAACGCAGAGAAAGTTTGTAGGCAGTGCTTATTAATTTTATCCGCGCGCTGGTTAGTCTGGCACGCCAACCTTTTCGTCGCGAGAACTACAAGCTGTGGCCTACAAGTATCAAGATAAATGCCTGGTATGGCACGTAACCCACTTACAGGAGAAGATTTACTGTTTTTGGCGGGCCACTCTGAACGAACGTGTTCCTGGGGTAGCGTTGTTCAAGTGGCCGGTGACAGTTTTTTTTTTATCTATAGTTAAAATTTTTTAAAGTAGCGTCGTGGTGACTATATATGATGGCTGTGCATTTCCCAGAATCGCTCTCTCTCTCTCTCTCTCTCTTTCGTACTGAATTCTGTCAACGTCTGTCGTCGGATGTTTAATGAATTTTATACAGGGCGAGCCAAGACGGAGTGTGTTAATGTTGCGTGCTGATAACTTAAGGCCATGATCTCACGTTTATTTTAAACAATTGAAAATAACTCAAATATTTTTTAACCAAATGCTTTGAAAAAATTTGAGACAGTGTACAGTCACTTGATACACAATTTTACCAGACCGTTTTTTAAAATAATGTACCATTTGCGAGAAAAAAAATTATTTTGCTTCATTTTGGCTTATTTTCACAACAAAATGTATACTAATTCGGGGGAAAAAAATCTAAAAATCAGTTTGGTGTATTGCAACAGAAAAATTCATATAAATACTTTGATGTATAAGTGTTAAAACTGCCAAAGGAATTTTTGATATATGTATTAATTTACGTTACAAAAAATATTTTCGAAACCACTGATAAACTAGGGATCGAGGCCTTAACAGAAAGGAAGTGAAAATGTGTCAGTTTATACCTACTTTGATTATAACGACAGCAGCGCTATACTGCAAATCTACTAGAAAAATTCGTACATTAGATACAAAATAAAAACTACGTGTTGCTAAGGCACTCGTTATTAGTGCAAAAACAATATAATATTAAGTTCTTAATTTTGTGTAAAATGTGTACATTTTTAAAGTATATTTTCAAGGTAGCATTAACTTGCGGCCTAATTGAAAACATATTGTAGTAATTTTTAAAAATTATCACAAAAAAAAACATTGCACACCCTGTCCTGATTCGTCCTGTATAGATTCAAGTAAGCCTCTTTTTGTAAATACCTTTGTACTAAGTAGATTTCGAAATTTATTTAAATAAATATTTCAACTCTATTTTCAGGGTAGAATTACTTCTAAAATATTTACTTAACGGACTAAAACACTTTCTCAGCTTAGTTTTTAATAAGCTATAAGCTCGCAAAATTAACACGCTCCTCTCTGACGCATCTTGTATAAGATGATAAATCTATTAAACCTCGGAATACGTTGTCGAAAGTGTGAATTAACCCGCGGGGCTACGGATACAAGTACGTTAATGGGACTGTAAATTAAGACGGGCTCAATTACCTCACTTCACTTGAAACCAGTATTGCATGCGCGTTTTTTTCCTACTTGGGCCAAAACAGGTTTAAATGTCGGTTGTGTAGTAAACGGATTACGAGGTTCCGGAATGACTGTTGTTAATTTAAAGTTGCAAGAATAGTTTTGAAACGTCGAAAAAGAAATCTTTGTTTGAATTACTTCTCTCTTCTCTCCCCCTCCCCTTGCCATCCTCTCCAGTAAAATAATTTTCCCACGTTTTCCTGAAATCGCATGTTCTGTGTGTGTACCGTCGCACCTTTTAAATGATATTACTGTACAGAATACTTAAGTGGATGTTTTATATTTCTCTAGTTCCATCGTCCATTAAAGAGAAAGAGGTTGTCACTTCTCGGGAAAAATTACTCTTTTTCATATAACTGGAGAGTTAGAGGGATTATTTGCGTTAATGTTACAATTATGTACGTATTTTTTCCTTAATTGTTACTAGTTATTAGTTGGTTTTCTTGAAATGGCGGGAGATAATTATCGTCTTTGTTTCATAACAACACTTTGAATTACGGTCATACATAATGTGCGTAATTGTTTCGTAACAGGCACAACACTTCAGAAGTTCGTATAGCCTAGGCATTGCAAGGTAAGTTAATTAGCTTAGCTCCAAAAGTAAGGTTTCAAAATGGGCTGTGTGTCTAAATTTGATAACCGGGAAGAAATGAACAGATCCATCATTATGAGTGACATTGACACTTAAATGTTCTTCGCTTATATTGTTACTTACGAATCAATTTAAACAAAAATCAAATGACTGTAGAATCTACACGAATGGAGAGTACAGGTTGAAGCGATAAATGAGAGTGGTATGTAGCAAGTGACATTGCTGTCGTACTGTATTGAATGAAGGTTGACGTAGGAATGAATTGTCTTGCCTCGTTATAATGCATCGCAACTCTCACTTCATGAAATTGTAATTAGGGCGTTAATGAAGAAGAGGCGGGCCAGTTATACCTGTGTGCCTTCAGCTTGAGTGGGCGACACGCTGTAGAGTGTAGGGCTGTGTAGTCCAGTTCTAGCTGTTCTCTTGGACTGCCGACACGTCTATTCTGACATTGTACTTACTCCCACGGTCAGTAACAGTTCAACCAAGACGCGCGGGGCAGTCGTATAACATTGTTTTATTTTGTTAAAACAGGGACAGCAATCCAATTTGGTATTGTTGCTGTCTGAATTGTTACTGCAACAATCTGTTCTGTAGAAGTAGCAATTAAAAAAAAACCACTCACAGGATACTAAATCTAAAAAAAAAATCAGACCAGTAGGATTACTCACATTCACTAGAAAAGAGCTGATGATCTTTAAACTGCTAAACAGATTTCCTTGAATCATATCTCAGGACACACTAGGTCAAGCCAGCTTTCAAGAAAAAAAAAAAAAAGAAAATAAAAAGCTTCAAAATCGGTTCATTCGTTTAGGTACTGGGGCGCGGTGGCCGAGAGCTCAGACCTCTCGCCTCCCATCAAGGCGATCCGGATTCAATTCCCGGCGGGGTCGGTACCCGAATTTTCGCATGTGGTAATCGTGCCGGATGATGCCGCTGGTCGGCGGGTTTTCTCGGGGATCTCCCGTTTCCCCCGCCCATTAATTCCGGCGCAGCTCCATACTCGCATCATGTCACAGCCCCCCCCCCCCCACCATCGCTGAAGACCTCGTTAAGCGCTGACCAAAATCACTCACTCGTTTAGGAGCTACGATGCCACACACACGCGTGTATACACAGATACACAGACTGACACGTCAAACTTAATAACATCCTTCTTTTTGCTTCAGGGGTTAGGAAAAGAAAGTGAATTTCTATTTTATAGGAAATATTGTTGTAGGAACGTTAGAATAGTTGTGACAACCGAACTTGATTGCTTTACCTAGTTTGATAGAATAATATTGTTTTTACAATACTTTTTTCTCAGAGAGAGTACGGAATGCTGGAGATAAATACTTCTTCCACACACATGTTGCCTTTATAGAGTACAGATCACAGTGATTCTATACGACCAGTGATTGTAAACGTAAAGTAGGCCTTAAACATGAAACGGCTCGGTGAAAATGTTAACTATTGCCAGTTGAACTACTGGAAGTAGAGGTACTGTAATTGTTACAATTAAATTGTCAGGAATCCATGTAATAAAAGTTAGTTTAATAGACAAACTAGTTACAGGAGGAAACTAGGTACACGGACAGGTACATTGGCACTAGCAATATTTTGTTACTACAACACCATACCGTAAACTTAAATTTTCTTATTTTTAAACTTCCTTTAAGGAGAATTTGGAAGGACTGAAAGCTGTAAAGTATTTAATTTTACTAAGGAGGATCACGTTTCTTGTATGTGAGTTTAAGAAAACATTTAAAATGAAAATTGACTTCACTGTTTTTACAGGCCAAAGAAGATGACAGTGTGGTGTCATAGTAATAGTTAATATACTCTCATTGGATTGTTTGTCAGCTGTCTCAAAATTCAGTACTTTTTACCACAACGATGGGTTCGATTCCCGCCCCGGCCATCCTGATTTCGGTTTCCCATGTTTTCCCGAAATCGCTTCCGGCGAATGGTAAGATGGTTCATTGACGAAAGCCATGGACGATTCCTCTTCCAGTTCCTGGCCATGTGTCTAGTCTCACTTGTGGGTAACTTATATCTCTCTGTTGTTGTGACAAAAGTCCGCTTAATTTATTGCTACTTTCGTACTCGGTTGTCCACGTACCAATCGACGTCCATTTTCGCTTTAATGTGCAGGACCCACGTATGTTACGGGTGCCGCCGACCTGCACGTCAAAGGATTCGGAAGAGACGGTGCTATAAGGGCGACCTTGAAGCGTGCATCAAATGCCGCATTGCCACAACAAACCGAGCACTGAACTAGCGTGCAAGATTCCCACCGACCCATTTTTACTATGGAACTTTAAACGGTGACCATACTATAATTTTATCGCTTGAAATTCTGTCGCAAACTTCAGTGCACGTTTCTGCCCGAGTTTCACATACACCCGGTTAATACAATTTGAAGTACGGCAGCCTGAAAAAGGTTATATGGGTGTAGTGTATCAATGATATTCTGCCCTTGTCCGTAGTGTTTTTTTTTGTTCATTGGCACAATTATCTCACTTGAAATAGTTTATTTAAAAAAATCTCACTGCATACCACAACGCATTTGAAGTACGCGGTAGGCGGCGCCCTTAAGAGGGCGTGGTACATAATTCAACGCTAAAAGCATTAATGTATAACTGTAGGTTTCTTGAAGCCAACTTGCGAAAATTAAACAATAGCAATCCTAGACAATAGTTTTAGCCAACGTTTTAAACAAACTTACGAACTTCTGAGGCACAATCTCTGACGCCGGAACCTCGTGCATTTAACTGCGGCGCAAGAGATAACGCGTAACAAATTAGTAATTTTGGATAAATATTTACTTATAAAGTTGGCAAATACCGTTATCTAAGATTGTCATTGAGTATTTTATCCATATTGGCTTCGAAAAAAGCATAGAATCAATTGATGTTTTCAGCGTTTATTTATCCACCACGCACACTTAAGGCGGAATGTTAGGCAATTTGATTGTATTTTCAGTTTTTTAGCCATGACATTTATTTAAATTGTATTATCGAAATGTTCTCTTCCACAACGCATAGGATATATTCTTAGTAAAGAAACTGATTGGGATATTGGAATCTTTAATTAATTTGTTATGCAGAATCATCGCAAGAGAATTCTTGAAAGTTAACCGGTAATTATCTTGCAATGATTCTCCATTACAAATTAATGAAAGATTTCATTATTATTTATATCAGTCAGTTTACCAAGAATATATCCTATGCTTTGTTGAAGAGAAAATGTTGATGCTACAATATGAATAAATGTTATGGCTAAAAAACAAAACATAATACAATTGTGTAGCACTTCCCCTCAAAGACAAGCTGGTGTTTCGTATATTAGATGTGTTGTGATGATTGTTTAGAGTGTAAACAAGTGTAGCCCGTGTGTGTTGTAAGCATACTATAAATGCCTCACAGAGGTCGCTGGTTGATTATTCTGGTCGATGTATAACGATGTTCCTAGAGCTCGCAGTGCGGCGTGATCGTCGACATGACATAAAAGGGCGAGGGTAATTTCCCGCAGTAAGAGTGCACGACTACGTGCTAGCTTGAGTAACGATCGTCCCAGCTTGTTTGAGTGACTGGAAGGCCAAACATCTGGTGGTGCGGTCAACATGATTTGAATACGTTTGGAAAACCGCGCATATGTTAACACATGCGTGTACTTCCGCCACCTATGTAACTTCCGCCTGGCGCACAGTATTCAACGTCATGCTAGGTATGTTATTTCACGTGGGTTCAAAAAACTCGGAATTTGTTTTTAAATGGAATGCTTTGAAAACGTTCAAGACTAAGAAAAGTCATACTATGCACAATTCTATGTAGGAGTTTTACTAATTACTGTGTGGTTCGTTCGCAAAATACTATTTTGCTTGATTTTTGCTTGTTTTCATAACAAAATTGGTGATATTTTGGGTTGAAAAATTTGAAAAACAAATACTAAAAGCTGTTTTCAGGGAAAACCATTATTTTCACGTAATTTTTGGCAAATACAGCTTGTAAGTAATTAAATTTTGGATGTTAAGTTCTAAAAAATATAAAAATTTGTTAAGTTTCTCGTTTGACAATAATATTACGGATTTTCCACTTAGAATACTAACGTTTGAAAAGTTAACTTAACCATACGATTCCCCATTAGAGATTGGCTTGGATGATCAGGAGCCATCAGAGAATCGGCCATGTCCTATTGTAAGGAACCGTCTCGGCACACGCCTGGAGAGAGTTCGGAAAACCATAGAAAAAACCAGGACTGGATGACCAGCCGGAGAATCAAACCCGGGTCCTCCAGAAGGCTAGTACAGTGTTTCGTGACTGCGTTAACTTCGGGTTGAAAAAAAAACTATAAAGATTATTGCTATCAAAAATTATGTATAAATTATGATGTATTTGTGGCAAAAGAATATAGGGATTCTTTGATGTAGAAATTATGTTGGTATAAAATAGTATTTTTCAAGATCACTAAATTAGAAACATTGCGCGCCAGTTTGCCGGTGACAGTGATCTGGCACAAGGCGCACGCATCAACGTATCTCTTATCGCGCCATCGCTTCTGTGCCTGCCTCCAATGCGCAAAACATGCAGATGGCGCCCTAATGGGGGTGTGTCGGACAATTTTACTATATTTTCAGTTTTCGAGTCATAACATTTATTCAAATTGTATTATCAAAATTTTCTCGTCGGCAAAGCGTAGGATATATTCTTGGTAAACTGATCGCATAAATATTAATTAAATCTTTCAATTTGTCATGCATAATAATTGCAAGAGAATTGTAGGTTAACTTTCAAGAATTCTCTTGCAATGATTCTATCAAGTTTGTATCAATGGAGTTTAATTTAACGTTATCATTAATACCGCATTCGTTATTTGTTTACCAATTTTAAAAATAACCCCTTTCAATTGGAAAGTGTTACATATTTAAAAAAACGCGATAAAAAGGGCTTTAAAAATTTTTGCTTATTTTTCTGAAGTACGTATTTTAATTTTAAACTATAAAATTATAGTATTTACTACAGAAATCTCCCGTAAAAAACATTTTGTACTATATGTAGGGCCAAAAAAATTGTAAACATAAAAAAAAAGTTTAAATCACATATGAAAGAGGAATGTTTTTTTAAAAAATTCCTTGATTGTAATTTTTAACATGTTTTAAAAATTGTATATTTTCTTTGGCTAAGTAAAAGGCGTATTTCAGTAATGCATGCTTCTGTACATTGGCAGTGTCTTTGTTAAGGGACCAGCCCTGCATTCACCTGGAACGATTTAGAGAAAACATGGGACATGGAAATCTGAATGGCCGCTTCCGAAGCAGAGATTCGAATCCAGGTCCTCTCGAATCCGAATCTCGTGTGTTACCGTTGCGCCACATAAGCTGTTCTACATATTCTGTCACCAGACTATTTCTAGAAGATATTGATTAGAAATTGCCAGTTAACTGTTATCTCGAGATATATATTATTTTCTGTTGGAAAAGAAAGCAACTGCACGTATTATGCACTGCTGATAGCTGTCATACTTCTCGGTGAGTTTTTCTGGCAATGTGCCAAATGTACTCAAATATACCTTATTTTTGTTGCACAGTCACCATGCCGTGAAGGTCTGTATTCGTTAATTCGTTAAATAGAAAGCGTGATTTCAGGTAGCAGGCTGCTGTTGTGATTGGCCAGTTCGCTGCCGTATTTGAAAGTTTTAATATTTTTGCTGAATTAACTTCAGCCTGAACTATAGTAGGGGTTCTTGCGTGAATCGCAGGAGTTTCGAGGGTAGTTGAGTGAACCACAGCGGTGAAGGATAATCAGTAATAGTTATTACGCTCGTGACTAAGTCGTCTACGGTTGGAATCTCGCGTTTTCGAAGCGCATGCGTGCAGTTAGAACTGAGCACAACCAGCTGGTATCTGGAGGGCGGCTGAAAGCGTGGTCACGCCGTCATGCACGACTGCCCCAACTAGAGGCTGGACGGAGTGAAGTGCCGATAAAGGAAATGTCAGTCGTGACGAGGGGCAAACACCCTCTGGCACCCTCTGTCTTACCCGCGCATCGAAGTCTCCGTCGCCCGCCCACTCCATGTCCGTCTCGTCAGGACCAGCGCCTAGAGGGATGCTGTACTACACAGCAACCAGAGATGGCGCAGCTCCACTTTTGAACTTTTACTGTGGCTTTCTCGAATACCTGGATATACCAATGTCGGCAACTCTCTCGAAAATGGTTCGACATGTTTCACGAGCGCCCCTACCGCCTTGAAGAGATATGGCCAGCGTTGAAAACATAATTTTGCTTAGATACTGTGCGGTTGTGTCATCGCGCTGGTAGGTGTCTGGCCCCAGCCGCTAGGGGCTCTACTGATGCATGTCACTATTTTATCTCATGCCTCGAGATGGTTGCCGGTATTGTTGTAGAAAGATTGCTTGCTCTCTTTAACTTAATAAAACTCTCCGTAGATTCACCGCACATAAGTTTTTTATTCCTTTTCTGAATTTAAACTGACCTAGTTATCTGTATCAAACCTGAATCAATCTAAACTAAATCTGTCGCAGGGGACAGATACAGGAAGGCCAGGAAGAAGCGTGTATAGACCACTATGTTCTGCAAGTTTTCGTCTACGCATTTACCTCTCCCCTCCTTTTTTATACTCTTTCGACAGTTGGTTCAGGATATTTTAGGTTAATTCATTTTAGTTTAGGATAGTTTAAAATGCAAAAAAAAATAAATAAATAAATCATTGTCGTTGAATAACAGAACGTGTCAGTTAGGCTGGGGAACTAACAATGTGTGGCACTGCTGCTCAGCGAGCCTGTCGCGTTTTATGAAGTGTGTGGGCGCATGCGCAGAGATCTGTTCAGTCCGAACGTCGATCTGAAACAAAAATTGCCGAAGTGTTTCACCATGACACTACCTAAGCCGTATTCCATTTTCTGCCGAGTTTACTGGTCAGTAATAGGCCAGGTGGAACACCATAAGCACTCTGTGATCTCAGTAGTTCAATTTAAATGAAACACTTAATAGTAATGGTTGCCACAATACATAATGGTGTATGTATTTAAATATGCTGGACTTCTGCACTAAATACTAAAACAAATTTCATTAAAATAGTAACCTTTTGTGAATACATAACTAACGTTCTCTTACAAATAGTTCTTTAACATTAAACAAAATATTTAATATGTAGCAAACATAATATATGTAAAACAAGAAATATTTACACATTTAAATTTGGTTTCGGTGATACAACTTCTAATTCGTTCCTACACTATCTAGATCTTCTCCACATAACATTAATATTATAATTTAATGGTTTGGGTTTCTCATGCATTTCCGCCCTATTTATGTCTTCTGCTTTTACCGAGACTGCCTGACGTCCTGCACGCCCGTAGATTCAGTAGGAAATGACACGTCGTTTGGGCGCCATTACAGTTACTTGCCAGTAGTTTTAGCATTTCTAAAGTAACGCTTGTCGGTAGATTTAAGCTGCTATCACCACCAAATTGAACGGACCTTAAGGGGGAGTGATAGTCTATTTTATTATATTTTCAGTTTTTGTGCCATAACTAGAGATGATGGTTTATCGTGGGAATACTTGACTATTTGCTAGATTTCAACACACCTTCAGCTTTCCAGAATATTAATGGCTTTAGCTTGTACTTGGAGCTGTTACCCTATTTGACTGAGCCAATTGTAATCCTGATACTGTAATATTTAGTGATTGTTATTGGTCTGCAGACAGCTACGTTGTGTCAGAAGTATATCACCGAATCATATGCGTTGCAAGTAACTACAGTGTTTTCAAGGGTATGTTGGCACTAAATATTTCGTGATATATCATCATCTCCGGCCATAACATTTATTCAGATCGCATTATCAACATTTCCTCTTAGACAAAACACAAAATATATTCTTGGTAAACTGCTTGATATAAATAATAATGGAATCTTTGATAAATTTGTCATGTAGAATCATTGCCAGAGAATTCTCGAAAGAAGTTAACCTATCATTTCCTTGCAATGATTCTGCATGGCAAATTAATGAGTGATTACATTGTTTATGTTAAGTAGTTTATCAATAATATATCTTATGCTTTGCTGAAGAGAAAATTTTGATAATTATATTTGAATAAATGTTACGGCCAAAACCTGAAAATGCAGTAAAATTGTCTTAATGAGTCCTCCTTAAATAGCAGGTTGTTCTGTAGTACGGGTCTGTATTTAGTGTGTATCCTCGTCAGCGCGGTGGTTGTTATACGCGGCCAGACGGCTAATGAGGCGCTCCCCCCTCCCCCACTCCCCTCTCTCTGACACTCGGAGAAAGTTGCACGCGCCTGCGAACGTACCTAGTGCGTGCGTGTCAGTATCGAATATCAGGCCACTTTGCCATTACGGCGCGCGTTATGAAAGTCCGCGTTTCATAATGTTTTATTAATGCGCTTTCCCAGTGCTGACATGGCGCTAGCGAGATTTTTAGTTATCGGCCGCAGCGAATTTTGCTCCTTCGTTCACTCCTTCGCATGCGCCTAGATTCCTGCAGCCCGCAATATCCTGTACTATCTCACCTTCTCGGCCAATATACTGGCACCGCGGAGCGCGCGTAATTCAAATCTGTTTGCCCCTGAAGCTTTGCAGAGTGTCATTTCGCGACCATCCATATGATTTATTACCACTAATTACGGACTATCGTGTATGTATATAACATTCTCTGTAAAACTTATATAGAAGTACACTGATTTGTTTCCCAGAACGCTCGAGAATGCTTAATACAGCATTTCTCAGAGCTAAAATGATTCTCCTTATTGTCGAATGTACTGTATGCTTTCTTATGTTTGCGAAGCTCGAATTGGGAAAGTTTGTTTCGTAGGCCTGTTGGATATCTCGGTTGCAGACAATGCCTTTATGGAATATTAACCAGAATTTATTTGCATAATAAATCTTAGTTCATAATTAATTTACTAAGGGAAGTCTTTAGTCGGGTTAAGTTACCTATTTCTTAGTACTGTTATGTGTGATGTATGATTAAAAATAAACACCTTGTCATTCTATATAATAAAAGTAATATTTTGTTTGAGATTATGTATTTTTCTTCTAGTTGAGTTGAAAGGGTGGTAGGAATTTCGAAATTCTTTGACATGCAGTTAGACTTGTGTATATTATTTATTGATACTATTCTAAAATATCGCTAGCAGGGCAGGCCTTAATCCGCCAATGACAACACTCAAGGGCGTTGGGGTGCCTTCCTATTCGATATTGTATATTTATGATTACTGGTCAGTATAAGGAGTAAAATCTTCACAAAGTGAAACTTTTTTGTTACATATTTTTTTGCATAGTTAGTTGCCAAAGAAACAATTTTGACGATTTTGTGTGGTTATTATAAGAAAAACTAGAACGTATCCGTGAAACTTTGTAGGTAGAATTTCTGCAGCTTGGTTATTTGAAGACGTGTCTTATGATTTCTCTACGAAAGTCCTTTTGCGTTTTTGCGAATGTGAATGTTAATTTCTAATGTGTCAAAATATCCATGTATTTCATTGGTTTAAATTTATTTTCATTGTATTGGCCAATTATGTCTTTAAGTTTGGCAAGGCAATATTCCTTTGTCCCCAGTGTTTCAGTTCACTAAGTCGTCCAGTTTTTCTTATAATTGCTACAGAAAAAAGTCACAATTGTGACTGACAACTAATTAAAATCTAATTATACAAACGGAATGCAACCACAATAAGCTTTATCTTGTGGGAATTGTACCCATCTCGCCGTTTACTTATTAACCAGAATCTCTCGCACTTAGTTTATAAAGTTGTGAGCTAGAAGATACCCAACATTCTTAAGAGGGCGTGGTACATAATTTAACGCTAAAAGCATTAATATATAACTGTGGGTTTCTTGCAGCCAATTTGTGAAAATTAAACGTTTTAAATAAAACTGTTTCCAATGTTACGAACTTCTGAGGCAAAATCTCTGACGCCGGAACCTCGTGCATTTAACTGCGGCGCAAGAGGTCACGCGTAACGAATTAGTAATTCTGGTTAAATATTTGCTCATAAAGTTGGCAAATACCAATATCTAGGATTGTCATTGAGTATTTTATCCATATTTACTTCTAAAAAAGCGTATAAATCAATTGATGTTTTCAGCGCTAATTATCTACCACGCCATTTTAACCTTGCACGACTGTCAGGTGACAAAGACTTTTTTTTCAGTTGCCTTTATCACCTTAACAAAACCATATGCTGCTATAACGAGAATTCTTCAGTGAATATTACATTTCAGTGTTTAGCATACTGCTTGTATTATTAATGATAGTTACGTTTATGTAGGTCTGTTCTTGTAATTTCAAGTTCGCACATGTTTCACCAGAGAATACTTCTGTTATTTCCCAACACATCTGTAGTATAATTTCGTAGCTGAATAAGGAGCTGTGCGTAATGTGCGATTAATAATTTTATGGCATGTGTCTGCTTGAGGATTACTGAAGTCCCTGTCTTTAGCTGTTTTGGTCTTTAATGGACTTAATCGTTTCTCGGCGGCCCCCGTACGAGCATGATTATCCAAGGAGTTGTAAAGTTTAATGTCGTGGACTCAAACCCGGTTAGTTAACAGGCACACGGTACCTCTAAGTTAAATATTTATATTAACTCATCCTCCCAGTATTCTGTTTTGGCTCGTGTTGGCTATGTAGGTTCATGAAATCGGATTTTGGTACAGGGGATCAAGTTTGAAGTTTATTAAGACAGAGTAGAATGATATATGGGCGAAATTATTTGCAAGTGTACGCTGATGAGTAGAGCCACGATTTTATGTTGAAAAGATTTTTGCAACATTTGGTTTCTTGCGTTATGTGCATGTCTACTGGTCTGCTACATCGCCCGTAATTTGATAATTTTACTCTCTCTTGCCTTGACAAATTACAGACGTAAGGAGTCACAATAATCTTATTCTGATTGGTGCAGTCAAATGAGAAATGTGTCTGAACATAGACACGCTGCCAATAACCTTGAATCAAAGCTGCCGATGTGCACGAGAGACACTGAAACAGTGGGGCAAAAATCTTTTCGCGACAAAATCGTGGCCCTACTGATGAGTATCATTTTTTGTATCGAGGTATTTTTAATGAAAGTTTGCAATTAAGACTCGTGTAGCAAGAAGGGGGAAAAGTGGAGGGGGGGGGGCGATAATTTGAGTTTACGACGCTAGCAACATTTGAGTGCCGTTACTGGCAGCAACATGCATAACAAATGCATGCGTTTAAATTCAATTCCCAGCAGTCGTACATTATAGAAATATGAAAACAGTTCACCACACTTGCAAACATATTGACTGCCATGTGCCTTTGCAAAGCAAAATTTACTTTATTATATCCGACATATTGTACGTACAAATTCGGCTCGAAAGCTGGGCGATCTCAGTGTGACTGACGGGGTATCAAATGCCAAAATTTTTTGCCTTGGTTTTGAAGATAGTTGACATTTTGGCATGAGCCTTCAGTCACGGAGTTTGACTAGGAAATTAATGGTAAAGTATGGAAATTCTCAGTGGAACAGTTCAGTTGGGAAATCACTGTTAAAATAGGTAAATTCTCAATGAAACAGTTTACTTGGGACATCCGTTTTAAAATAGATAAATTCCAAGTGGAACAGTTCAAGTGGGAAATAAATGTTAAATTATATTAATTCTCAATGGAAGAATTTAAGCTAGTTCTTAAATAAATGTTTTAAGTAAAGGCTGTTCTAGGAAAAACTATTATTTGCACGTACTTTTTTTTTGAAAGTATAGCTTTTACGAAATCAAATTTTGGATGTTAAGTACTAAAAATATAATTATTGGCACAGTTTCTCGTGTGGCAATATTATTACGGAATTTCCACTTAGAATACTGACTTTCGGAGCGTTAAAAACTGATTAGCTTAACTGATTAACTTAAACATTGGATTATCCTTTAGAGACTGGCTCGGACAATCAGGAGCCGCAAGGGAATCGGCCATCGCTTACTGTGAGGAACCGTCTGGGCACACGCCTGGAGAGAATTTGGAAAACCATAGAAAAAAATCGAAGGGTGGATGGCAGGCCGGAGAATCAAACCCGGGACCTCCCGAGTGCTAGTGCAGTGTTTCGCGACTGCGTTAACTCGCACGGTCACATTGATCAAGTGAAGCGAAGGTAGCTGTGGTGACCACAAGGAGCACTTTGTCATACCCTGCCAAGTGTTTTCCTTCACCCTGTTTAGATTTCTTGCTCATTTTTTAAATGTGAACGTAGGTAATGAAATACAGTTACAGGCGGTTCACGATAAAGCGAGCACTTTTGAAGTCCTAGTTACTTATGCTGATTTGTATTTTCTGCCTTCCTTTTTAAATATAAACATAACATCGCAAGTAATAAAAGTGTATAGATTATATCGCACCTAAAGTTAAACCTCTCAGACCACAAAAATAAATCATTCTCAAGGCGATCCTCAGAAGTGCGCATTTTATCGCGAACAGATGACATTAAAGATTAAGGGTGCTGAATGCATGAATGCCGCGGCGTGAGCAGTGATAATGAATTCACATATTAAATTATATTCAGCGGTGCTCACTCATTTTGATAGTATCGCTTTCGTACGAAAACAGTTTGTTGCATTGTGAAGAGAAATATATTGATGCAGGAGAAAAAAAAGTTAATGTTTTGGGTGTATTTTTGTAACGAACATCTTGTGATCTCTGAACGATTCCCGCAATGGGTTACCGTAACGAAGTGAACCGTTTTTGTGGATGCACTCCGTTGCGAGCAAATGTTGTGTTGCAAAAAACACCTCAAAAATATAGAGAAAGAAATGAGTAGTAGTTGTCAACAAACATATAACGTAATTTGTTATAATTTTTTTTTTAAACAAGGCCACATTCGGTCGCAGTAGCATATATCCACAAAAGCGATTAAGTTTGTTAATGGACATTCTTATTTGTTTATTGTAATTAAGAAAAGACGCCCGAAGAGATCGTGTAACAATATGGGCTTTACTGGAATGAACAAAGAAGTCAGTAGCGGCATGCATATAGGTTTGACAGAAACTAAGCCAGGACCACCTTAGTATTGGTTGAAATGATTGGACTATACCTTAATCAGTGTAGCGACGTGGTCAGCATGCTCGTGGTCCTCGGTAGCTCGTGGTCACACGTCTGCACGTATTGACTTGACGGCGACTGGTCGCCGGCGGCCCGCGGCGCTACTATAAAGCGCCACTCGTTCATGGTCTGAGGAAAATGGAGCGGTCCGCCCCTCTCTATCTCCGCTCTGCCTCTCCTACAACTCCCCTCGGCGAGGTCTCGCTCACTCGCGAGCTAAACTGTATCCCACGTTTCCGTTCCCACACGCCGCATTTCCGTGCGGCAAATCGTGCAGTTCCCGCGCGTGGTGCCGCGTCCGTCGTCCCGCCGATTCAAGCGACGAGACAGAAGTAGTCCGAGATTTTGGATCCGGGGCCTGCTTACCTTTTTACACGGACCGGAACAAAACTCCCTTTCCTCAGAACCTAGGAGCGAAGTACTGCGGCACGAAGGGGAGCTGAACTGTTGCCCCTTTGAAGTGCAGCTCTTCATGATTTTTCTGCCATTGGAGCCAGCCTCCGTAGCGTGGTCGGTTAGGTATAGGTCTACCGTTTGAGAGGTCCAGGGTTCAAATCCCGGCTCGGGCATAGATGTTCTGTTGCCCCTTCACCTCCCTTCACAGTCTTCGGCTCTTAAGGCCACGTTGTTAAAGGGCCGTAAAACCCTATCTCCTTCTACCAGCTAAGGGTTGCCTGAATTGTTGCCGCTTGGATGGAGAGTCGTAGTTTGTTAGGCTGGGTCAGGTTAGATTAGATTTTGTCATTTTAGGCTATGTTATTTTAGGTTACGTCAGGATATGATGCCTGTTCCAAGGATGCAACAATCCAATCGCCCCGGCGGTAGAGCTATTTGGCTCGCGTTCTGGAGGACCCACGGTTCGATTCCCGGACCGGCCATCCTGATGTCAGTTTCTCGTGGTTTGCTGAAGTCATTTCAGGCTAACGCTGTGATGGTTCCTACGAGCCATGGTCGATTCCTTCCCCGTTGTATGTCTGTCCGAACCAATGGTCACATCTCTAATGACCTCGTTACAGCGATACGTAAAACGCAACTACCTACCTTCCTACCGCCTCATCCCTTTCTCCGGCCACGAATTCAGACCATGTATGGTGCTACAACTGAAATGTCATTGTTTTCTTCATGCCGTTCGTACCGAAAGTCCTACCAAACGGGTATGGTCCTTGGCGAGGTCGCCCCCGGTTGGTAGATCTCATCGGGGTGCTCTCGTTTTCACCACGCTGCGTTTCGTTGTTGGTTCCATCCTTTTTTTCCCCCTCTCTTATTTCGCTTATTCCTTGGACTAGCGAAAACGTCCTATGTACTCTTTACAGGGCTGCTAGCTATGCTTGGTGTTTATAGATTTCCAGATGTGTTGTTTCGCTTGGTTCTGAAATCTTGTGTGTGTGGACCATGGTAGTATGTTCACCCAGCGAGGTGGTGCACTGGTAACACGGACTCGCATTGGGAAGGACCCGGGTTCAATCCCCGTCCCCGGCCATCCTGATCTCTGTTTCACATGATTTCCCGAAATCACTCCAGGCGAATGATGGGATGGTGCCTTAACAAAGGCCACGACCGACTTATCTTCTAGTTCCTGTCGTACCAAGTTGTTCGTCGCCTTGTCTGATGATCTTGCTATCGACGAGACTACCTACCTACCTTGTAGTATGTTTGCTATTTAAGTTACATTTAAGACAAATTTGTTTGCAGATTGCAATTTAGTTCGTTATAAAATTGTTTTAAGTTTTTCTACGTAACGAGTGCTTCACAAGGTGCAGTTGCGGATCCAGAATTTTCAGAAAGGTGGGAGGGGGGCTATGTCTTAAAAAGTGTGTACATATACCCCAAGCCAAAAGCGGGGGATCCGGGGGTCCTTCCCAGATAAAATTTCAATTTTAGAGATGCAAAATGTTGCTTTTTAAGGAGTTTACACACAAAAAATTTAATTACATAAGTTAGAAAATTTTAAAATTTATTATGTCTTAAAAAGTGAATAGTGCAATGAGAAAATTAAATTAGAAAAAATTAAAAAAGAAAATCATTCTGACCTTTAGGGGGGGGGGGCATGGCTCCTCCCTTTAAATCCGCCACTGACAAGGTGCCTAGTATATAGACTTGACTATGACAGTTACCGCTAGTTTTTTATTCTGTTCCAACATCAACAGGTGATCTCAGACGTCGGACAGTTTTGACGCAGAACGCGAAGGTTGCAGCTTAAAAGACGAGCGTGGCGATCTTACTACGAGGTATAATGACGGTCTGCTTGTAGTTATTAGTTCGTCGTAGTTACTGGGTTGTGTTTGTGTAATAGAACGGCCACCAGCGGGGAAAGTCGAGATTACAGCACGTTCACCCGAGCTAACCTTGGACAGGCAGAACGGTAAAAACATTTGCTCCAGCAGAATACAAACGAAACACGGGTGACGCCAACACAGATTGCAACACTCCAACATCGAATGGTGCGCTCAGTATCCTTATCAGAGTGTGCCGATTACGTCTTTAAATAGAATAGGAACAATTGAATTAAGGTTCGGCATCAGTCGCCAAATTGAATTATTTTATTTTTCGCTCCAATGAAAATCTGAGAAAAAAAGTGTTAAATTTGTTACTATAATATCAATTCTATTCACCTTGCGCTATAATAAAAGCATTGAATTTGAACTTTTAACATATATTCAAGCTGTAATCAGCCGAGTAAATTAAGAATGTAACAGAAATTGCTCGACTGATTACGGCTTAAATATACGTTAAAAGTTCAACTTCAATGCTTTTATTGTAGTGCAAGGTGAATAGAATTGATATTATAGTAACAAATTTAATACTTTCCTTCTCAGAATTTCATAAGAACGAGAAATAAAATAATTCAATATGGCGACTGATAAGACGGCCGCCTGGTGTAGGGTATATTTGTATGCGTGCGCTTGGTAAAAGTAAATGATGAGCTACAAGCGATGCCGGCCGGCACATGTGTAGTCATATTGCCTTTACGCCATAAGTCGTAAATAAGCTGGTAGTGTTCCCGCCGTTAAGGTTTTAGGGTGGAACTTACAGCGGTGACCCTGTAATTTTATTGAAGCCGTCACTGTAGCCAAAGTTCAGTGTACTTGTGGGCCTCTCAAACGAATCCGGTATAAATTTATCTTGAACAGACTTCTAAAAAATCCGATTGTAGCCTTGTGAGGGCTTTGAAATAATACTTCTAATGTACGTTTGGCCTTAAAAGTCACACTCACTCACAAATAGTCTCAAATATTTTCTTTCCATAGATAGGCTAAGCATTGAGGATGCACGTTTACTAGTCTGAGATAATAAAACAAATTGCAAATCCAAATACGCTGCACGCAGTTTGTGTTCCAGTCAGGCGGCCTTGTTAAGGGGGAGTGTTAGATTGTTTTACTGTATTTTCAGTTTTTGAGTCGTAACATTTACTCTAATTGTATTATCAAAATTTTCTCTTCGACAAAGCATAGAATATATTCTTTATAAACTACTTGACATAAATAATAATGGCATCTTTCATTAATTTGTCATGCAAAATCGTTGCAAGAGAATTATATGTAAACTTTTGAGATTTCTATTGCAATTATTCTGCATGACAAATTAATGAAAGATTCCATTGTTATGTATGTCGAGCAGTTTACCAAGAATATATCGTATGCTTTGTCGAAAAGAACATTTTTATAGTATTCAATTTGAATAAATGTTACGGCTCAAAAATGTGAAAATACAAGAAAATTGTCTAACAATCTTCCCTTAAGGTAGCCGCCTTGCAGGATGAATTATTTTTAACGTCCGCGGCCTGGAAGTGCTGAGGCGCTAAAGGCGACCCATAGACACATCATCACACTTCATTCTAGTCTCTAGGTGCAAGTCACTGAATTTCCCTATAGTTTTCTCGCCGATAGCTTATGCCTCGCAAAACTTCCCATTCCTGAAATTTCCGTCGCGAAGTAATAAACGTCAAAGATTAGTAGACGGCCTGAAATCAATATGCACACATGTAACGATGTTTGAATGACTAAATAGTCACAGTTTGCACACGTGGAGCAGTTTCCGAATAAGCATTTATCTGCGGAAGTGGTACACAGGCGTGGTGGCCAGGACAGGCCGTAACCTTAAATTAAATTCTTGTTGCTGTGTCAGTTTTATTGTCAGTAACGTCATGTTAATGCAGTACCATACGTAATCTCTGCATATCAGTGTGGACAGACGGATACGCTGAGTTTGTTGAAATTGTAATAACTGATAGAACTGCAGCAGACGTTTATAATATTCAACGCTAACGCTAAAATTTAAACACAAAATTTACAATATTTACAAATGTGTAGAACGACGGAGTGATATATGCTTATGCCTCGTTTTGAAATAATTTTTTACTGTCGATTGTTTTGGAGTAGGGAACGTAGTTTGTAGGCAGTATACATGAAAAAATAAATTAAAAAATGACATGTTAAAATACTGTTTTGGTTTGATAAACATGCGCGTGTATGTAAAATGAATACGTCCTAACGGTGTTATTGAGACCAGCTGTGTAGAGTTTGAGAATGACAAATTTACGATATGTTAAAAATAAATAAAATTTCGGAATGTTTTTATGCAAATGGTTTTTATCAGGCCATGATTATGCGTTCACTTGTATAATATTAAAAACGCATAATCCGCCGACACCTAACGTGCATGTTTTCCTGTGCGTCGTAACAATTTGTTGATAGGAAATGTCGCTTCCCTGAATATATGTGTGTCTATATGTGTGTACGTGGATACACACATAATATTCATAACACATGTATGATGAATGCAGAGATTTTGTGTGAGGGGGAGAGAGTGGGTGAAGAGGGGAGAGATACATAGTTTTCGTAATCCTTTAAAATTAAAATTCTGTCGACGATTCTGGCTTAGAAATGAATCAAGTTTTTATTGCACGTACATAAATTACCTATTAGAAGTCGAATGTGCGCTACAGATAATACATTAGCAGTAAATGTACTGAATGGGTGAGTTGCAAAAGGAAAATATTCCACGATATCTAGTTTTGAGAAAAACGAATAAAACGTTATGGTGAGTTATTGGTAAGCTTAGGAGGAAAACTTCCTGTTGGTGATTTATAGTACTAGTTGAGGTTAATGTGCTCCACCTGTCTTCGGAAAATAGCCTCCCATGACGTCATAATCAATGGAATATTTTCCTTTTACGTCTCACTAAATCATCGTTAAAAGTCGCACATAATTTTATAACTGTAAAACAGATTTGAAACAATATATGTATATGAACACTGCATTCGGGACGAATATTATATATGTTGAACTTTCATACTTGGAACATTTCGGTCTTCTGAATCGTCATTATTTGTAGACAAGTCCATTATGCAGTTATTTTTTTTTTATCAAGAAATGGTAATTAAAGAAGACAAAGGAATACATTTGAATAGTATGGCCGTCTTACCTCCCTCTCACAAACACTCGTTCAAGTTCTACATCGTTACGTCCAGACCACAACAATATTGCATCGCAGAACTTTTGTGTTCATCATAGGAATGTACTGCAGTTCTTTTGCCACGTCCTGAAGGTTCTTCTCGTTGATGACACTCGACGATCGTAGGCTAGGGCTGTTGGTAACATTAGCTGCCTGCGACCTTTGTAAAGTTGAAAAACGTCGCTGACCAATCCATCGATGTACCGTGGTACTTCAGCAAATCCCTTCTGGTATTTCTGTACATGTGTTTGTACCAGCTGACCTGGAAGTCAGCTCGATCCTGTAGACTTTTTGTGTGCTTCTTGAATAGATATTGAAGATCCACTGAGTTTCGATTGATCTGACTTCAAAAGTTGACCTCGTCTTAGCGTTTTGGATGATATACTGTACGGGCGTGTGTGGTCGATCATGGCGACGCACTGCTTTCTTAACAATGGCGAAGTCTCTGCTTGACAGAAAACTATGCCTGCTTCGAGTTTACAATAAGAATGTATTGCTCATGTTTTGTTAACCAAACTTGTGTTAAATGATAAAGTACAAAAAAACAGAAAAAAGCAATCCCTGAGGAGTTTGGACAGTCTTTTTAAATATTTAACAGCAATTATTCTAAATGTAGAATTCAGTCAAATTTCGACAACACCCAGACACAAAAGTCGGACATAAAGAAAACCAGATTCCCAATATGAAAAATAATGAAATTAGACAAAAACAGTGGATAACAAACTAATGACAGAAACAATGTGACAGAAGTTCCAATCAACGAAAAAAATGCAACGTTTCGGGAATTGCAATCTGTTTCCTTCTTCAGGCTGAGATGCAGCTGGCCAGAACACGATCGCATCTTGGTGTTCCGACTAGCTGTGCCTCAGTCTGAAGAAGGAAATAGATTGAAATTCCCGAAACGTTGCAATTTTTCGTCGATTGGAACGTGTGTTGTCTTTGTCATCTGTTTGTTGTCCACTGTTTTTTGCCTAATTCCATCTTTTTTTTTTCTTTTCATATTCGGAATATGTTTTCTTAATATCCGTCTTTTGTGTCTGGGTGTTGTCGAAATTTGTCTGAATACTAACTTTAGAACTCTTGCTATTAAATGAAGGGGGAAAAAAAACTGAAGGATTCCTCTGGGATAGCTTTTTTTCTGTTTTTTTACTGTTATAGCACTTTGTAAAATAACACAAGTTTGTCAAATAACACAAATTTGGTCACCAAAACATGATGCAATGGCGTATGTCCACAAACCAATACATTCTATTGTAAACTCCCATTGCAACAAACATTTGAAAATTAAGACGAAATCATGAATAATTCCAAAGCCGAAAATTCGATTCTAGTGTGGTAAACGAAGCAATTTTCTCGTAAATCTTCTTGTTTACTTTACTGGGAGTACGTGTATGGTTATGCACACCTCGCAGATCTCTTAGGCAGATTATCCTTATCAGTAATATGTGACAGACGACATGCGGCTTTGCTAAAGGTACAATGTAAACTGAGGAAGATTTCTTTCTTTCTGAGTCGAACTGTTAGCATAATATTATTTTCACTACCAGTATGACTTAACTCGATTCTATACAGCACCTAAACAGTGTTTGAAAGGCTAATTATGGATTCGTGAAAAATCTAGACTTTGTTTACTGTAAAATTAAATGTAGATTCCGAGACACCCTGAAATCGAAATTTGTCGCGTTTTGGGAACATGCCAGTTCTGTTGTAATGAACGTGACAAAAAGCCTAATGGATGTTGTAAATCTGACAGCAAGATATATTTGTTAATGCAGTAGTAGTGATACCTTGAAAGAGATTTTAATTTTTTTTTTTAAATGAAGTTAAAAAATCAACTACTGTATTAATTATTTTAGACACTGTTCACCGTGTCGCTGAATGATTTTGTTCTTGAAATTCAATTACTGCATAGTTTCAAAGATCCCTGATTTTATTTTACATTTATAGAACCGAAAATTTTAAAGTCAATTATCGTGGTGGCGTTTGTGGACCAATTTAAAATAAATTTTAGTTTTGTTTTTAAAAGTCATTGCCACGCACAAATTACCGCACTCCATCCTGGCATAATCTGTATATGATATTGTGTATAGTCACAAAATAACTGTTTACGTGTTCGAGTAACGTCCCAGTGGGGCGTCGGTTGGCGCAGTGTCGAGAGCATTCGCTCCCCACCAAGGCGATCCCGGCTCGTTTCTCGACGGAGTCGGTCGCCGGATTTTCGCATGCGGGGATCTTCTACCTCATTCCGGCCCCGTCTTTAATGTTTGGCCTCATTCCACGTCATTTTTCGTGGCTAGCAGAAGCCTGCGGGCGCCCAATAGTATGTCAACATCCGGGATGCGATACCCTATTCCTCGGGTAGTTTCCTCATACAATATTTATTTAATGTCTCAGTCAGTGTACACAGTGAAAGGCTACTGTTTATCGACATAACAAAAGGCGCCAAGTCTAGCAATGTATACAGGAAATTTGCAGGTGCAAGTTTATTTGAAGGAGGTTGCCCGACGAATCGCATCACAGTGTTTGCTTGGACGTGTTTATGAAGCAGTCCATCATCTGTTCATCCTTAGCCCCAAATATTTGCGTTCACGCTTTGAGATAGCAAAATGCGTTGTCCACGTTAAATATAGTAGTATGTGACGAACTCCTTGACACCGTGTTGTGCTGATTGTTAGTTCAAAGGTAGGGCAGACAAATGCTGACTGATATCTTATTAACTAGTGTAGTGTATTTTATGTTTACGTTAACTTTTGCATAGAAACCATCATTCGTGTTAAGTTGAAACATATCAGCACGAATAAGGGTTTCTATGCAAAAGTTAATGTTGCCAGAAAATACACTGCACTAATTAATAAGATATGAGTCGGAATTTGTCTGCCTTACCTTAGAACAAGAAAAAAATTGTAATCGATACGTATTTTATTTTCTACGATTAAGTTTTCAAGGAAAACATGAGACATGTCTCGTCTTTCATCGACGTGTACTTTAAATTAAAATTGACAAACTGCGCACATTGCCAAGTCCTAACTTCGTCGGAATTGGAGTTTAAACTAAATGGATTGTTTGTACACGTCAAAGTCTTTTAAGTTTTATTATAAAGTTGTAGTTTGGTTATCATGAGTCAGCGCATGTAACTCACTGTTCAGGATTTATCAAGGACAGTTCAAACTGGTCAATTTTTATTCATGGGTTTTGTTGTCGGCCACTTGAGCCTTAGTAAATAGACAACAAACAATAATGTAGGATTTGAAACCATTTGTGTTCGGTTACGTGTGACTAGCATTCTACTCTTCAGGTTATAAGAAAATAATTTTTTTTGTTTATATGGCCAGATGAGTGTCCTATAAGTATTAAGTACGATTCTTGCTTTTCTCCTCTATGCACGTGATAAAGAACTATGGACAGCTGTTCAGGAAACATTTGAACGAATATTCGTGCGTTGTATTTTAATAACGGCACTGTTTCTGCTTTCGATTGACAAGCCTTTTCTGTTTATTGGGGATTACAGACGATTTTTTGAGAAGTATTTTGTCAACGTTCTGTCTCACCGCCAGTGTTTGTTACATGAAATATGCTTCCGTTGATAAGCATTCTTTGTTTTGTTTCCTACTTTTTATTTCTTTATTTTCTCTATTTTTATCGCCATTTAAATGCAAATTTATTAAATATTATATATATATATATATATCTATATGTGTGTGTGTGTATGTGTGTGTGTGTATAAAGTAGGAAACAATTTTTACTTTATGGTACCATTTAAGGAGATGTTGCTTACAACAAAGCACTGAGTGGTAAAAAGGGCCTTTAAAGACGGCTGCTACGATTTTCATAAAAATTAAGTTAAGTGTACGTAACACGAATGAAAAGTGATCGATTTTGATTGCGTAAACTAATTCCTTCTTCAGAAGTACGCGATGCTGCGTACTACGGATTTGAACCGCTGCCAGTTCCTCATCTCGTGTGTCATCCGAGGCCGTGCTGTCGCGAGACCAGAACCTGAAAATTTCATAATTCGCCGGGTTTATGTAAATACGACGAAGTCGGCTATATGGCCAGTCCGCCGAACAGTATGCAGAGCTTCCGCCGGTATACGTTTGTTCATAAACTACGCAACGTGCTTAAGATATGTCTGCTTAGGAATAGCAACTTTGCACTTGTTTATGCCGATTTCTAGTCGTCTAGTAGTCATTGGGGATTGTTTCACTTCGCTGAAAATGGATATATTTGCGATCCTATATAGGCTTGAAACTCTTTGGTTGAAGAAAAAAACAGCGTAGGCGTGTAGAAAACGGCTGTGTTCTATTTTGGTGCAACTTGCCTCTGATCACTTGCCCTTGAGTTCAAACCCCTTGTTCCCTTCATGAAGTAGGCTGCATTTTGTGAATTCGAATGTAGGGCTCGAGTAGGGTAAGTAGCTCGTGCCCTTGGCTGAAGGACATTCTAGGGTGCATATGAACCCTTGCCATGAATTCGAAGAGCGGCACGTGTGACGTCACTACAGCGATGCACTTTTCAAGGGCTTGATTCGTTTCTAGTCGATTTCCAGAGTGGCGCTACTCCCATTACTTATCAAAATACTTTGGTCGCTATAGAAAGAGAGAAACATGGTTGACACACGTACGACGAATGAGTTAGAGAATTGCCTTGGAGGATGAATTGCGCTACCTTCATAATTTCGCTTAACCCTTAAACATCCGGTATATTGACTAGATATGAACACTAAGTGACATTTTATTTACAAATATATTTCGCAATATTATGAAACACCGACCAAAAAAACTGTAAATTTTATGTTCATTAGTATTATCATTCTTTAGGTTCCCCACACGACCTAAAATACTGTAACCACAATCTCAGCGAAATTATTTAATCTTTTTTGCAAGTTTTGCAGAGAAAATATTTAAACTGTTAGATTTCAGTGTGTTTTATTTCTTTTGCTATTATTTGCCAGAGTTTTCAATAATTTTTCTTTTCGATGTGTGTATTTTAATTAAGAAAACCTAAAATAGTTTTGATTTCTTCTTGTTTGTTTTTGTGTTCAAGGGTACAGTAATTTTGCGAGATTACAAACTTATATGATATGCTTTTATTAAAGATTTATATAATACGTCATACTCTAAAAAAATTTAAAGATTTTCTTTGTACATTTAAATTATTTGTAAAGTACAAAGATTTTATTTGTAAAATTATTCCTTTATAAAGTTACAAAGGAACAGCTTGTAAAACTACAAAGTAATTCCTTGTATTTACCGAAATGTTTCTGCGCTGTAAATTTTTTTTGTAGGAATGACAACAAGGCATACCTTGTAGTTGTATGAACTTTTGTAATTGTACAAAAGTGTTCCTTGTAAAATTATTTGTTTTTTAAAGTTACGAGGACTTCCTTTGCAAAAAATAAGGGAAATATGTAGTTTACTAAGATAACAGGTTCGCCGGCAATTACTTATACAATAATCACATCCTCTGGAAACAATTTTTCTGGAATAAAGTGTAAACGTGTATTTACCTATTGATTCCATGAAAGAAAAGTTTTCCCTGAACTGTTCACTGAATGTATACAAATAAAATAACACCAAACAGCATGTAAGTCCAGGTGGTTTAGGGGTAAGATGCGAAGTATCCAAGCGGGGGTGTGCAGGGCCGATTCTGAGTGACTGCGATATTTTTTTTATTTCCTGTAAAATTTATTTATTCGAAAGATATTTCACAAGTAAGTTTAGGGTCATTATTAGAGTAAAACGAGTATATAAAATGTATTTATTTTTTCCTTATTTGAAATACTATATAGGACCTACCTTGTAATTTTACAAACATATAGCCAACTTCGTATTTTTTGTACAGGGAATTTCTTTAGAAACTGGGTTTCCAGGGATTTTCTTTGTAAAAATACAAAAAAAAAGTGTAAATTGTATAATTTTTGCCAGAAACAATTAGGTTAACATAACTGGTTTTATACCTTACTAGCTGTAACTTTTAGTTACGTGTTAATTGATGGTGATACTATATTCTATATTATACTATATTCACTGTTTATCTTTAAAACATCACATACAAACAGATTTGCCCAGTCCACTGCGCTAAGCGTACTTTAATTGCAGAACTTCTTTTTTTAATTCATCTTTATTTCTCTATAAAACAGCTGCCCGGCTGCGGCTTCCACCGCAAAACAGCTGCCCGGCATTTAACAGCTAGCGTATACTCAATAACAGTGTAAAGAGCGCGCGCAATACGCTTGTATGATGTCATGTAATTCCCATCGCAAAGTCTTGCACGGGATACGAACCCGTAACCCCACCCCTCCCACACCCCAAACTTTATACAATACCTGAGTGAATGCTTAAGGCCTCGATCACAGTAACATACCTATATTGTTTAAACAACAATAGCAATAAAGCTCAAATTGACTCTAGTGTTTTCAGGGTTTTTTCCGGCAATTATTCGAATTTTTCTCGCCGTAAAAACCATCTTTGAACTTCAACGAACGTTTAAAAAAAAAGAATTGGCCAAATTGGTCCAGGCGTTGTTGAATTATGCGCTTACCAACACATTTTGCGATTCATTTTTATATTATAGATTATATTATTTTACATGTTTGTGGGTGCATGAAACAACCTAATTGTAATATAAGTGACTATAATTATATAGAAAGTATGTTATAAGGCTTCGAGTGTATGAAACAGGGCCATGTTCGTATTGGCTGTACTTACACAGAAACTTCGCTGTTGTGTTCGTTTAGTTTTAGCGACCCTACTGCTGACCTTTGAAGTCTGCTTGAGTTTTTTGTTGTGTAAGCTAAACATGAAATCTGTACACAACTTGTGTTGCTTTTATTGTTGTTTTTATATTGACAAGTTGCGGGAAGATACAAAACCAGCTACAAAGAAAGAATAACAAAAGGTCCAGAAAGTGTCGACGTGACCGTGAATAGCGTATAGTGTGGCGTGACGTCAGCTCAGTTCCCTTAAAAATTGTGTTTGAATAAATTTTTCCATAACATAAATACTATGTTAAAAAAAAAAAAAAAAAAAAAAAAAAAAAGACCATTCGCCTCCCATCTAGGCGATCATGGTTCGATTCCCGGTGGGAATCGTTCCAGACAATGCCGTTGGTCGGCGGGTTTTCTCGGTGATCTCCCGTTTCTCCCCCATCCCCCCCGTCATTTCGGCGCTGCTCCATACTCTCCACATGTCACCCCTCACCTGCGCTAAAGACATTGGTGTTAAGCGTTGACCAAAATGTCTCTCTCACCCGCTTAACTGTTTTGATCTGCGTATTAGTAATTGAAGGATAAACTATTTATTTCCTGATTTCAGTCTCACATCAGTAGATACAGATAATAGTTAGCTCACTTAAGCTTAAAAATAATTCTGCTGAGTTAACGCTTTGTCACTACTGGCTGTGAACTTCAAAATTAAATCATTAATCTTATGCTCCATCCATTCTAAGGTTGCGATTAATTCATGCAAGTGAATAACAATAAAATTTTTGCACAGCATAAATTTTATTTGAAATATTGGAAAAATACAAGGCAACTGTGTTACGGCACAGTAACAATGTGAGGAATCAATATGTAATTAAATTTCTTCCATTTATTTCGTTACACATTTTTATTTCTGCTGCAACTTTAGAGTGGACAGATTATAGTTACAAGCAAGCAGACATAAAAATCAAATAATCTAGGCAACTACTTCCTTATGCCAGACCGCCACCTACCACGTGATTCAAATGCCCTTCTATATGTTGGTAAATATTTTTTTTTAACGTAACTTTCCCACATATGTCCATTGTGCCAATGTAAGAATAGTAAACAAACTTAGGACAAGGACGGAATGTTATTGTCGAGACACCATGATTCTTACGGGCGCGGCTAGAGCAATTTCCATCACCATGTTTTTGTTTTTTATATGTACCAGATATTTGTTTTTTATTTTAGACACAAAATGTGACCAAATTTGGCTCTTATGAAGTGTGTTTATCTCTCATAGTTTTCGCTATTGGCTTGAAAGTCAAAGTTTGCGTTTTAAGGGCGCGGTTCAGATATTCCGGTGTTTTGAGGACTTTAAAACTACATTTTATGAATAACTTTGTAATCGCAGATATTTGTGAATTTTTTTATGTAAAGAATAGACTTGGTTCTAGCGGCAAATACTAACAGAACTGTAATATAAATGCGTATACCAAGAAAAAACTCGAACCGACTATAACTAATAATTTTTC